>WAAB01005923.1:55923-72061 GCA_013389865.1 Piaya cayana
CAATGGAGGTTTTTAGTTTAAGGCTTTTTAAGGTGCTGTCAGGAACATGTCATCTCTGTGTCTACATTCAACATTTCCTTCCCCAGCACCTGGCTTGTGAGTTGAAGGGACAGTTTTGAGATTTGTGTTTTAGATGATTTTGTGGACTGGTTCACTTTATGGAGCCCAAACACTTCGTGGCTCACTGTGACATCTACTCTTCCTAGCTCCAGCTTTGTTTCAATGGAAAAAGTGCATCAGGATATATACAAATATGCCTTTTCTCCAGCTTACATCTTTGCTAGAATAGCTCACCATAACCAAGTGCCATAGTAAACCTGGGCCATCCCTAGAGAGTCAGAGCTGTTGGCTTCCAGGTAGTTGCACTTGTACAGCCAAAACACAGTGAAGGACAGGACTCACTTATTCATGCATGTGGCTGCGTAAACATGTGCATCGATGCCTGAGGTACATGGCAGGTGGTAGCTAAGGCTTCTGAAAGGCCACATTAGTAGACCTGAGAGTAAGCAGTTCTTGCATTCTGATTCTGAAACAGAAAACCAGAGCTTGGAAGTTGGTATGGAATCAGAATATGGGCTGAGAAACTGTTAAACAAAGAAAGTTGTCTTCATGTCATTTCTGCTATGTGGTAGACTAAAATAAAGCACTTGAAAAGTCCTCAAGCTTCTTAATGAAGTTGCTTCCCATGCAGCAGCATTCTCAGAGTGCTGTTCTCTGGGAGATGATGCCTGATAAAATGACCCTTTCTAATCTTTAGGGCAGCTGTCTGCCACTACTCAGCAATGCTGCAGCTAATTAACCATAAATAAAATGGAGGATTGATAAAATTTCTGCCCATTGGTACTCTGATAATTTTACATTCCTAATTTGTCCCTCAGTCTTCCCTAAATCTCTTTTTATGCTAATTGAGGGGATAATAAATTTCACCACTACTAGCATTCAAACTGGGTTGAAATACACTTGCAGGCATAGTACTGGTTTTTCTTCATGTGTCAGATGCCCTATTTGCATAGCAGGACCCACTGGTTGAGTTGTGGACTACTAAGTGTTGGTATTTTGGTTTGTTTTCATTTCAGTGAGTGCTCTCCCCTTAATAACAAATATGGTATCTAAACCATTGATTGTTCTTTACCAAATATGCAGCTACACAGAAGGACTTTGACTAATAATTCTTACATTAGCCTTGTTAACAGCTGTCCAGAGAAATCATAGAATCATAGCATCATAGAATAGCTCAGCTTGGAAGGGACCTATAAGAACCATTGAGTTCAACACCCTGCTCATCTCAGGACTACCTAAAATTAAACCATACAGCTAAAAGCATTGTCCAGACGCTCCTTGAACTCTGACATGCTCGGTGCCACGATCACTTTTCTGGGGAGCCTGTATCAGTAACTGACCACCCTCTCAGTGAAGATCCTTTTTCTAGTTTCCAGTCTGAACTTCCCCTGACACAGCTTCATTCCATTTCCTTGTGTCCTATCACTGTTTATCACAGAGAGGAGATCAGCACTTTCCCCTCCAGAGCACCCTGTAAGAAAGTTGTAGACTGCAATGAAGTCAACCCACAGCCTTCTCTTCTCCAAACTGACAAGCCAAGTGACCTCAGCCCCTCCTTGTAAGTCTTTCCTTTGAAATAGTCTACTAGTGCCAGGTAGCTCATTGAGGTAACATAAGCTTCCACATCCATAAAGGTGATGGCTTTGAGTACCACTCACCCATTTTGTCTTCATGGCACCACCACTTCAGCATTGAATACATTTTGGATGGCACTTAAACTATACCTGGTTGCAGGAATGGCCACAGAGGACAGGTGTTTGTGACAAACTTTTCCTCAGTCCCGTGTCATGCACTTTCTGCAGATGGTATTTTCTTTCTGTGACTTCATGTCAAATATATTTTGGAGCATTAATGCCCTATGGTTTAATTAATATGGCTGCTTCTTTTTCTCCCTGTGACTGGGCTGAGAGTGACCTGACAGGGCAATGTGTCAGATCTGCGAAATTAATTCCTAGACATTTCCTCCCTCATCCCTCCTGCTGCCCTCAGACCTGATAATTATACAGGTAGTTCAGATAGGACTTGCTAATGAAGGACCATGGAGTCTTTGTTCTTATTATTGCTGCTGAAGCTGAGACCAATTCTGCTGAGCTCAGCTGCTATGAAGTAAAATATTCAGCCCAAGTCAGTCATTGCTTTCTACCTCTGTGGTCGACAGGAAAAAGGAGAGAATTTGATCTCCCCAGAATGAATCATCCCATCCTAAACAAGACATATAAAATACGCAGGTGTTAATCCAATGATTCCAGAAGCTAACTTTGCTTTTAGTAGCATAAATCTTAAATTTTTTTTGCTAGCTAAAGCCTGTTCCCATTAATCTCTCCTATACGTGGGCCATATTTGCCTGAGAAAATGTGCATCTTTTTACTCACATAGCTGCTTGCTCTGGGTACAAGATCATTGTACGTATTTACCAAGGAAGGGACAGGGAGGGTAGTCACAGTTTGAAGGTTGTTATGATACCTGTAGGCCTAGTGTCTGCTGTTTGCTGCCTCGGTGACAGGGAGATAAGAATTACAGAGAGGTATGAGCTAGTGAGCATGTGCAGTTGGAGTTTTCGTTGGTACAATACTCTAGAATAACAGCATAAATCAACCAACTGAGCTCATGTTTAGTAGTCATGAATAAAGTGGGACTGTTAAGATTAAAATGAGCTGCAATTTTGTGTTGTTTACAATTAAATGGAGGTAGACAATAAGGTACTGGTGAGGGGAAACAGCAAGAAATCTTGACAAACTATCTCAAATAGGAAAAGAACTCTTTAGATATTCGCAATCAAATGCACACATTTTGCTGTGCAAACTGCTAGCAAGTCTCTCAGCCTTCAGTAAATTTCCAAGGAATAGGTACCTGACTTAGTGGCAGTGCTCTAGTTTTGCATAGTCACCACTGCCTTTGCTGATGCTGCCTCTGAGCAGTCAGGCAGAGAAAAGCTTCCATCCTCGTCTCCACTCCCACCCCCTCACACAGTCATAGAGATTCGGAGCACTACCCGTTCTCTGCTGCAGAGATTGCACAAGCCTCAGCAGCCACCACAGCTGGCTGAGTACTCTGTCCTCATTTGTGCCCTGCTCATCAAAAAGGAAAAAAACCCCCAAAAAACAAACCAGCTAATATTAGGTGGTATCTAGGGCCAGGGTAGAAGCTTACAAGCTTATTATTTTTACAGTCCAATCAGATTAATATCATAATTCAACGGCTGGAAATTTAAGGCTACAGGTTTCCTAGTGAGTTAAGTGGTGGAAGGAACCATACCTGGGCAGGGACCACCACTGGCTTTGCTCTGGAGAGGCTGGTCGGTGCCCTCCTGACAGAGCTGGGAGGGAGGCAGAAGTTCAGTCCACAACCACCCCAACAGCCACCCTGAGTGTGGCCACTCTTTCAAATGCTGGATGTTTAACCAGGTGACACAGCTGCTCTGCACCAGCTGTTGGTAGGACTTCCCAATCTCAGCACATTTAGTGTGCTGTTTATATCAGATTCTTAGCATGTCCTTGCAGCCAGGGTTGGCAGCTTAGAGCCAGCTCCAGCCCTGGAGCCGTGCACATGCTTCTGCACGTGAGAACCAGAGCATGGATGGTGTGCAGGGACTGACACCTGGATGGACAAGGGGCAACTCAGCCTCCCCTTGCTCCCCCAGCCTCTGCACACACACAATCCCAAGAATCTCTGGCAGTGAATGTGTTACTTTACAAACGGTATTTCATTTGCAGCACTGCTCTGACAAGAAACGCTTGCTTGCTCATCAGCTGCATGTGATGCTGAGCATCTCAGAGAAAAGCAACAAAGCACTGCACACAAGTTCTATAAAGAAAATGTTTTATTTAAAGTGTTAAATACCATCACCAGAACGAGTTTGATTTACATGAGTTGGTGGTCATTACAGGCCTAATCTGCCCTTTTTTTTCCCCCAGCTGTAATTCCTTTTAACTTTTTAAAATGTACTATGTACAAGACAGCAGTGATCACTGGAATAGTGCTATTTACATGACTAAACCATAAGTAGAGTTGCAGATGTGTGAAAATTAAAAAAAATACATTAATTTCTTTAAAATAAATACTGCATAATGACAATTATGTACAAACCTTCCATGCGTCATGTCCTTGATCGTAAATTTGAAAGAATTTATATAGGACTATGCATACAAGAATGTGTGAGCATATCTCACAGTATCAGGAAAATGGTTATGTATTTTTGTTTAATATCCTAGGGGATATCGTAAATTGCATGTTAGTAGTACTTATTTGCTGCTGGTAGACAGATGTCTAAATTATTTCAATAAATATAATTTTACCAGTCTGTCCATCAACTTAACAATAATCCATTATATAAACTCTGAAGACAAGACACAATCTTGATTTATATGATATTGCACAAAATAAAAGGCATTTTAAGTGATACTGTTATTACTTTTGCCCTTTTATGAGGCATGTACAATTTCTGAATGGGAAACTTTAACAGATTTTCAAATAAAATCAGAATAATTCTGTGTGGCGTTAAAGGTAAATGTAATGTATATTTCAAAAATTATTGCAAGGTTTCAATATTAAACCTTAAACAGGTATTAAAGGCATACAAATACCCAGAGAAAAAGGATATTTTGTTATTAAATGTTAGCCAGTTACATTCCCTTTAAATAATGTCATTTAATAAGAAGCTTGAACTTGCAGCACCACCCAACGGTAGTTACTGTCTGCTACAAAAACCAGGTTCTTGAAGATGCTTTGACTGCAGTGAGGGTTCTGGCAATGGTGTCAGATAGCTGTCAGAGTAGTACTGATAAGCTTTTTTAAGGCTATTTTACGAACCAAAGATAGACATTTTTCAGACTGATATTACCTAATTATGTCTCTTGCAACACAAATGTAATTTATGAAAATTGAACTTTACAGCAGAACTGTACGAATTACTAAACTTTGTTGCTTTTGTAATCTCAAAAACGTAGCAATTTATTTGGTTTAGTGCAAATAAAAATGTTTAAATTAATTTCCTAAAAATCAACCATTTACTTAATTTTTCTCTTTCCAAACCTTCAAGAAATGATAGTTCAACTTTGGAATGAAAGATGCTGGTGCTGAAAACAAATTTATTGAAGACATCTTACAATGGCCACGTGATTCCAGTATTTTGCTGTAGAATTCAATTTGAAGGTGAGAAAAAATTAAAATAAGTTACCATGCACTGTACAATAAATTGCAAAAAGTTCAAATATCTTCTTTATCAAATACATGCTGAATTACTTTAATGTACTCCCAAGCCATGTTGCAAAATCCTTTTCAACATGCTTGAAAAAAAGTAAGTTCTTAAACAATATTTTTCTCAAATAATTCAGAAATGCAGAACAATCTGCAACCCTGAACCAAATACGGGGCGTAAGAGAGTAATAAGTCAAAAGGTAGCCATTTTAGAATATGATGATCATCCTGGGAGGTAGAGGGGAGAAAGAGCAAAAGGAAGAAGGGAGACCAAGACGAAAGAGAGAGAAAGAAGGAGGTAAAAGAAGTGTACAATTTGCACATTATGTTGAACTTTACAAGGCTTGTACCTTTTACATTTAAATAAATTTAATATATTACACTTATTTCTTGTCACATAAACAGAATTTTAAATATTCGCTAGAAATTATTTTTATTTTTAATATACGTCTGCAAAAATACAGACCATGACCGGTTTAAAGAATGATAAACGTGGTGTGTCTTTTTATCACCCTGTTGCATTCTCTTCCCTTTAAAACCATGCACTAGTGAAATTTATTTTTAAAAATAATATAAATTGTTGAAAATGGCTGATTTATTCTTTTTTTTTTTTCAAGTTGCAGCCCCAAGAAAATAATTTAAGTGTTCAGCTAAATCTGTGTCCATGCAAAAAAGTTTCTTTAATTTCATACAGTACAGTATATCCACAGATTTTTATTTTTCAGAGAGTCCATGACATCTGGGGTTTCACTGTATCTATAGCTGGAGGTATGAAGCCCGTCACTTTAAGTCTTGAACCTTTTCATTATGAGGAGTTTTCAGATCTCAAGCAACTTTTTCAAGACAGTTGACTTTTCCAGCATCCTGATGACATTCTTCTTTTCTTCCGCTGTCTGTTAATCCACTGACTTGTAACATGGCTTCATGGGAGAGTAACTCCATTTCTGTGGCATAACCAAGCTTTAGGAAGGGAGGGCAGATAAATAAAGAAATGGGAGCAACAAAACAGATATGCCATTGAAAAGGACTTTTGTTGCATGAAACAGATTGATTCTTTTAGTTTAGTCCATGGCTTCAGATTGGACCAAAACTGAGTGTCCCTGAACTCCAAACCTATCAGTTCTTCATGACTTCAGTCCTTCACCTGAGGGCCTTCTGTAGGGCACAATGTGTGCAACTTCCTTGAGAACACAGGATCGCGTTGCAGCCCTAGAAACAGGCTCAGAAGACACAACATTAAGCATGCAGTGTTACCAGGGTTTGCGACCTGTAATTTTAATTTTTTTTGTAACGCTGGTTGCTATGACAACAGTTTCACAGCTGCTATGAGCGAGCATACGAAGGTCCTGTTGAACTTTCAAGAGATGACTGGGAAGCTCTTCTAGTGAGAGGAGCTAAAGTTGGGTCTACTAGGGAAGAAGGAGGGAAGAGTTTGAACCACCCAATCACCATGTTGGACAGGTCCAGTTCATCTAAAAGTATCTGTGCCACTCCCATAAAGGACTTGTGATCCATACGTCCATAGTCTCCCCAAACAATTATCTGTTAGAAAAAGAAACATAAGAAAATAGAAAAAAAATCAGTAAAAATGTCAAGAGCTTCAATTAGATTAATCAAATATCTCTATTTTATTATAGTAAGGAATGAAAATATTTGACTGCTGTAATAGTTTAGTTCTGTGCATACTAATCATGATGCAGTGACAGAAATGACTTGGGCAGTAACAGAGCAGTTATCCAGGACACTAAGGAAGCCTAGTGAGAGAAGGACTCTATACATATAGCAGAAGCAAAATAATCTAGAATTAAGTCTTTCTCAGCACTTTTTATTTGCATCAATGGCTTTACTGTAATATTTATCCGCTCAATGAATATTTGAAATAGCAGAACTTGCCAAATGAAGCATGAAAGAAAGTGAAAACTGCACAGGTGATGTTCTCAGAATAATATTGATGCAAATTACCTGTAAAACTTTGCCTTGGGGACTTTCCTCAAATGATAGAAGTTGCTGATAAAGTGGTTCCAGCGTTTTTCTTGCTACCTTTGTTTTCTTTTTGGCTATGCAGACTCCATTTTCTAGTAGATACACCTTTACATATGGTGCTTAGAAGAAAGAAAATAAAGAACAGTAAGTCAAGAAGTCCAGATTTTTTTGTATAACTGATGCACTGTTTTATCACCGTAGGATAAAATCTGCCCTTTACAGGATATATAACTTATATGAACAAATCTCCACAACTAATATTAACATTTATTCACATGCAAAGCATCCATGCATTTCTTTTGCACTTCTTCCTGGTATATTTTTTTTTCTTTACTTCATTTTATATGTCTCTTTTGCTATGAAACAATTCAGATTTTGACCTGAAAAAAATCAGATATTCCTACATATAGTGTCCCTATACTGAGAGTATGCAAAATAGGCCCGGTAAGTAAATGAATGACTTGTGTTGACTTTGGTGAGATTTGGATCAATGCTCCAAATTGTTAATTTAGAATTATCTACAAGGTGAAAATCAGTGAAGAAACAGACTCTGACACAATTTCTATTTTTCTATTTTGGCAGAAGTGCTTGCTAAAAATAACGTTATATTATCCTTTTCACATGCTGTTATAGGACATCAGATTATAAAATAGGGAGGAAATATCAAATACTGGTCTACTTTTTGCACAGATAACTATTCCACACCTCTTATTAACTCCCTCTCCATCCCTAAGATTCCTATGTCACATCTTCAGTGTATCTCTCCCTTTCTGCCCCATAATCAAAGATGCACTTGCTACTACAAATAATTTTGTGTCTTCTGGTAGCCTAGACACCAGTCTTTTTTTTTTAACTCCTGAAAATACATCATACATTTCAATGTACAATACTGTAATCTATTGTTAATGTGAATTTGCTGAGTTTACCTGAGTAGAATGGTAAAGCCCCAGAAGTTGAGGTGGAGGGGGTGTTGAATTTTTTTGGTAGAACTCTACTCTGGCTGCTAAGATTTTCCTTCCTTACCTGGCAGTGTCTTTGAACCTGGTTTTACAACAAGGCCACGGGCTCGGATTATTTCTACTTCCAGTTGTCCTTTCTTGTCCATCATTCCCACCTGGATATCCCCTAGACAACATAAATAAATCCTGGCATTGTAATTCAGAAATATCTAAATATATGAAAAGTTATGGGAATTTCTAGAATGAATATGTAATGACTTGTATTATCTGCATTTCATCAGTATGATCTGGACCTTAACACTACTAGGTGATTTAATACTTACTCTCTTCACTGCTATTTACCTTAGTAAACAATTAAAAAGCCCTACAATAACATCTTGTCTCCCATTTCCCATGCCCCCATCACTTGAAAGTAATCTTTTTTTTTCTCTTTTTTAGTACGAAACAGCTCTGCAAACCTGTCTGAAATCTCTCCACCATGCCTCTTGTTTAAGACAAGGTATGAAAAGATAACTTGTGAACATAGAAAAGACTGCAAGCACAAGAATAACAAATACTTTCATCTACAGTCCCATTTTTATTCAATACTGTGCAAGTGACTCAGAGAAAGGACTGGTCTCCTTAGTCACATTTTAAAGATGGAAAACTGAGAAAGAAGAAATAAAAGACTGATTTTTATAAAGCACCTTTTTTCTTTTGAGTGTCTTAATAAACACCCGCAATTATGTTCAGCTTTGGCTGAGGTTATGCTTTTGGTCTTAACTAAGTTGTTCATACCCCATGGGAAAATTCATATGCATATCTATGGGACATAAATGCTTACCCATTGATGNAAACCCCATGGGAAAATTCATATTTAAAAACTTAGAATCTAGATAACTTCTATGTTCTGATCATCAGACCCAGTACATTATATCATATCTATGAGACATAAATGCTTACCCATTGATGGTGTTGCCAAAGTCTGTCGTCCTACAAGCTGGGCAGGACCAAGACCATCCAGAAAATCACTGAACTGGCTGTCTGCAGCCAACCTCACACCAGGGAAAATCAAACTAAAAAATAATATTTAAAAAAACCCAAATAAATACATTTGAAATTGTCTTTGTTTTTTTTTTTTTTTTGCTTTCTAGACATTTTGCATTTAGTGTTTATAATTTTGGTACTAATGCTCACAAGGAACTAATTTATACTGACAAGATTACAAAACAATTACTGTAATTTTCAAAACTTCACAGTGTTCAACAAGCAGCAATTCAACCTTCAGCATATAAACAAACAGGTGAAGGAAGCACTAATCCACACTAAGTTTAACTTCCACAGTAATATTTTTACATCATGCTTTCTTTTCGCAACATGTTAAACACTGCTGTGAATTATTTCAATATTCATATGATATCAGTTCAATACAATAGCAATACATGTCCTTATCAGTAACTTAGCTACATGAAGGTAAAATTGCTTGTGTTTCTCAATCAATGTGAACTCAATGGTTGAATGTCAAATGTATCCAGAAAAATTATTGCATTAGACTGAATACTGGTCACTATGTTTAAAATCACCCCTTAAAACCAGCATTTATTATAAACATTTTGTGAAAAATGTCCTTGGGAAAGACACCTATTCAATAATTGAATGGAAATCCATTGTGGCAAATGACGAAAATTCAAATTCTTGCCATAAATTATCTGTGACCCGTTACAAAGCAACAAGAACTAATGAGATTTGTGATGACCAGCCACAAACAAACGCCTGTCTCAGTGCATACAGTGCATCAATTTGGATGTGTAAGATACACTGTACAGTATAGATGTATCATCCAGTGCTATGAATACCACTAATAAATCTATTCACAATGTTTTTCTTAGGTATTGTCTTGGACCTGTCACTGAGAAGTCTTTAAGTTGGGCTTTTATGAAAAGCATGATACATGACAGTGTTGCACTTCTGCCCAGATCCTTTCTTCAAGATTAACTAGCAGAATCTTTGAAAAACTCAAGCCCAGTGAATGACACCTGTAAATGCTCTTTAAATGCTTTTCTCTGCAAAGCACAAGTGTACAAGAGGAATTTTGAGAAGATGAACTGCCACTTAAATGTGTTTTACCCAGTGCACTGGACCTCCTCCCCCTCCTGCCGCACTGCATGCTGATGGTTAATTGTGACTAACAGGACCTAGAATGCTCACCTCACTTTTGTCTAACTACCAGTTTAATGTAGAAATGTCAGGCAACCACAGAAGAACTTACTTTCCTTCGGAACTGTAGCTGTTCATGCTCCCATCTGTTGACTCCCGGCTGGCCTGACGGGTCATCCAGTTCCTCATCTCCACGGCCAGTCCTGTCTCAGTGCTCCTCTGGACAGTGCTCCGCAGCTTCTTGCCCCCTGCTTCTGCAGAGACAAAAGAGGAGCCCCCATCGCACCACACTGCCACAGCTGTGCAGCCCTGCAAGGCACCACTGGGGGTGGTACACCACCACTCCATATGACAGGAACAGTTGAAGCTGGAAATTTAAGACCTGTACTAAAACTTCTACTTTAAAATTATAATTTTTTAAATTATAGGCAAGCAGTATCGTAAAACTCTTTTACAGGACCTGAGGTCATTCACCTCTTGCTTTCCAAGGGCAGACAGCATACACAAAAGTCTGCCTGTGGAGATAACAACGTTTAGGCATCCATAGTCCAGTGTGTTTAGAATACGTTTTCTCTGGATGAATACATCCCTCCCAGGAATTCAATTAAAATGTTACCATTCTATCAAGACCTGCAGTGTCTGAGGAATGTTCCAATTCAGATAAATTATTTGACTTAAAAACATTTGGTCATTATCTGCTGAATCAAGTTAGATATCCATTAGTGAGGACAGAAAACAATAAATAAGAACCCTTTCCATTCTTTCTTCTCTATTCACACTCATTTCACTAGCTGCTTTAACTTAGTATCTAAAAAATATTGATCTATGCATAATGTGAAACTTTATTTCCACCTCCAAAAGTAACAATTTTTTTCTTTCTTGCAGTTTAATTTTAGTTGCAAAACCAGCAGTGACATATAGCTAGGTATCAGAGAAGTAAAGAAATACTCAAAACTTAATACTGTAGCATTTTAGTGCAGGAATTTTGACCCTAGCCTCAGCTGGAAGACATATTTAGTGTCGTCAAAACCAAAAAAACCCCAGCTGAACAGGAATAAATCCTCAGTTTTCCTCTCATGAATAAGATTATTACTCCATAGTACAGAGAATTCTGCATTCCAATTTATTTTATCTGTTCCTCGGATAAAACCTCCTGAATTCAGCACAGCAATGTGTTATATGCTGAAAATACCATAAAACAGAAAATTTAATTCTGAACTCATATAACACCAAATGTTACCAGAATTCTTAAGTATGGATAAAATGAGGGTAGGGTAATAACCAAGACCCTAGAGTATTTAGGGACTCACTTTCTTCTGCAGTTCTTTGTGGCTTCTGCTGCCCTTCACCACCTCTTCGCCTACCAGAGAGAAGAACTGCTGGACATGGGGGATTTGTTAAGTGCTAGGGATCTGGGAACGGAAATGACTAATGGAGGAGATTGCACTAGGATAGGGACCCTTACACCCTGAGGAGGATTTGTGAGCACAGGGACTGGCTTAGTGTAAGAGGTCCTGCACCTTCAAGACAGGAAAAAGGACGGGGGTACTGATTTCAATGCCCCCACTCAATGTCGCTCTGTCCTACAGGCTGCTGAGTGGGTTTAAGTCTCCCAGGAGTATACCCTAGGCTCTAGGGTCAGAGGGAATAGAGGTTCAGATAAAGAACATGGCAATTTTAGTGAAGTGGGTAATAGATGTCAAAATCACCTTGAAAACCCACTGGCCCCTTGCCAAGAAAGATCTAATAACATTGTAATACTGAGCCGTAGGGAAACACTTCTATAGCAGCACCGTAACTGGTTCAAAACTTATTGCTTATTACAAGCCTTCTATGCCGTCCTTAAGACAATAAATTTTAATCAGTATACAAAAAAATAACAGAAGTAATATTTTTTTTGTCTAGAACTTCAGCTATCAGAGTGAATTAATACCCAACAGAGTGGAATAATTTTTTAGTATGTCAAAACTACTTCTGAAAATGCCCATCAATATCTGATGCAATAAATACAAATAAAAAAGAAGTAACGCTAACATGGCATATGAAAAATGAAAGAAGTCAACAATTTAATTTCTAGTGGGTTGTACTGTTCCAAATGTCTGCTGGTTTTATTAATTATAGTATACTAAAGAAAGCTGACTTCCAATACCGGTCGACAGTTTTTCTAAAATCCAATCACTCATATCAAAGAAATATTCCCACAAAGTTGCCTGAAAACAAACAGCTGTAGTTTCCTAGAAAAGGTACATTGTGTCATCATAACATGTGAAAGGCACCAAATTCCTGAAGCTCCATAGAAGAGGTCTTTTAATTATTAAGCATTAATTTTTGTTTAGCCTTGTTGAATGGTGGTCATTCTCAGTTCATTGTTGCAAATGTGAATCATCATGCAAATTTAACATCCAGCATGATTCTTTTATCTTTTCATACCACATCTTTCAAAGGTTTTGGCATCTGGGATAAGTATGAGCTTGAATATGTGATATGTGAAGGAGTATATGCAAACTTCTATCAGTTAGTAAGGCAATTTTTGTCTGAATTAGAACTGTAAGCCTGTATCCCTTCACCAAACCATTCACAGGAAAAAATCAACACACCTCTTGCACAGCAATTTACTGATAAATCAAGGCAGAACTGGTGCAATTGCCATTAATGTCTTCATTGAGGCAAATGAGTTTCATCAGCTGTTTTTAGCATCCCTCTGAATCTTATGTTCAAGCAGGTTTACTTTTCCATGTTCATTTTAACTGATGTAAGTGCCCTGGTTCACATTAAGACAGGTTGACAGCTGAGAAGACAGGACTTTGATACCGCATTGTAAGTCCAACATGCGTAGTACATCCAACTTTCGTAGGACGGTGGCTGGTAAACACTAATTATTTTGTCCTTAGCACTGAATTTAAGGAGGGATGAAAGGAGGCTATGTAAATAACTATTTTCCAGTTTTCAACAGAAAATGGCAGAGCTCTGATGGTCCCAAAAGAGAAAGCTCTGACCTTTCAGAAAAACAGCTCCTAATCATGATGTTTACACTTCTTGAAATAAGAATTGAAGATTTAACACTAAAATGTCAATTTGGAATAGAAGTCAGAAGCAGCCCCAGTTCACAGATGTGACTTGTGAGCCACTACTTCACAGATTTAATATTCTTTCAGATTAACTTTTGATAAGCTAATATGTAATAATACACAAGAAATGCCTGCAGTCAATTGTGCACAATCCTAGCATACACTGGTCCCTGGAAAAAGGTAATAAATAAAATCAAATCCCACAATTCCTCAAACAATCGAAAAGCAAAGACAGTTTTTACATAATCCATAATTTGTGTTTCATAAATTCAACACTAAAATACTTGAAAGGTTACAAGTAGCAAAGAATACAAAATTGTTGCTTAGGTCACAGAAGTAGCCTTTGGTACCATACTTCCAAACTGTTGCTGATGGAAGGTCTGGTTGAAGGTCTTACTACTCCAGTAAATCCAAACTGGTTTCCTTCATCCTTGTCTAGAAACTAAAACCTTCTCAGTTGTGCTGATTTAACTGCTGTGTAGCTGAACTCTGGTTTGGACCCAACCCAAAAGGAACAAATACGTTTTACGTTTGTTCTTTTTAGTTTCAGACAGTTTCCCCAAAACATTTGTGGAAACACAGCTGAACAAGCTCATCTGAGGTGATGCTAATCTCCAGTTGGATGACTAACTTGGGAATGTGTCTGCCACTCACACAGAAGATGTAACTTGTGCTACTGTAAAAGTGAGGACTAATTTTACAATCATAATATATTTATAAGTATACACTTACCTTATGCACGTTGTTCTTGAAAAGATGTGAAAACAAGTAGTGTACTTTGTTGCCAAGTATGCTGCTAACCACCTACACCAAAAATCATTTTACTTACAATTTACTAAACTCTAATGAAGAACACTGAAAATGTCCTCCAAATTAGTATAATCTAATTAACTGCCCTAGAAAGAAGAAATTTCTCTCAAGTCTCCACCACTAAATATGGAATACATTATCTGAAGAACACTAGTTAAGATTCATGTGGCCATATTGTAAGGAGTGGAATAAATTGACAGAAATAATTGCTTTGGCATTTATGAAAGCACACTCATTCTTACAGTTAATCACACTGGTAATTTAACTAATATGGTTACTTCAAATAGACTTCACAGACCACATTTTCTAAATTACACATGGAATTATTTGTTCCCACAACTTGGAGTGTAAATCATTGCAACTCAGGGGTGAAAAACTACTGATACGATTATCAATATCAGATGAGGACAAGTTGAAAACTGCAATTAATGCAATAGACTGCCTTCCACAATTTGGGATCTAGCCAGATGAAATCTGCCTCCGGTGAAAAGAGTAAGAGCTCTCAGCTTGCTCTCAGAAAATAACTGCTCACAACCAGGCACAGATCCTGGAGAGAGGACGATGCTGGCACAGGTAGAGGCAGAGACAGGCTGGCTATGCCATTCTCCAGGTGGTGTGTGACCTCTTGGTAGAACTTAGTACTGAGTACAGAGAAGCTGTGGCTTGAGAAACACATTGAAGTGACTGAGGTGCCTCTTCTCTGCTCTCTCCACCTCAACAAAAAGACTGCACAAAAACTGCTTCACTATTTTCATTTGAACTTGGGAGCTAAATCCACAAATTGAATAAGCTGCCTTTAAGTGACCATTTATGCTCTTTATGCATCTAAAGATCTTCTTTGGACATGTTAAGAACAGACTAGATATAATCATCAGAGACAATCTAACAACTTTTGATCCTACCTAAGCAAAGAAGGACAGAGTAAGTCTCAGATTCCCTTGCAGCCACAGTCATGTGTCTGGAACAGCCCAAGGTTTTGCCATATTGGACAAGGCATTCAGCTCTTGAAAAACTGCTGAGAACCACAGCTGAGTTGTTTCTTTCTTTGTGTCACTCACAGACCTCAAGCAGCAGACATATACTAGGATCTACTAAAACAGGATTTGGGAAAGACAAATTCCGCTGTCACTTCAGTTTGAGAAGTTTTGGATCCACCTCACTGAATACCACCAGTGTAAACCACAGCTAAGGAAGAGTCGTGTTACAGTCCTTCTGAGGAGAATGACAAGACACTGGCACGGGTTGCTGAGGGAAGCTGTGGCTGCCCCATCCCTGGAGATGTTCAAGGCCAGGCTGGATGGGTCTTGGGCAGCCTGATCTAGTGGGATGACCCTGCCCATGGCAGGAGGGTTGGAACTAGGTGATCTTTAAGGCCCCTTCCGACCCAAACTATTCTATGATGAAGTTTTTTCACAGTGCATACTGTCAATGTTTATGAAGCCCAAAGAGCATTTGCAGGGCCAGGGAGAAACTGTAATCAGGGTTTTCCCCTTACTTTGCACTTGCAAGAAAGAAGAAAAGACCTGTGTTCCCGTTCCTGGTGTTATGAATAGATGAGCATAAAACACTTAAGAAATTCTGACTGTGATGGGAATGGCCTGCCATGGTAGCCCAAAAGCATAACCAGCTTCAGAAGGGAAGCGCTTCAGTAATGGGAGAACCCAGGCTTGGGAAGTTTGAGAGAGCCTGGACTAATAGCCTCAGTTTGCACTATTCACTTTTAAATATCTTGGGAGGCCTCACAAGTTTTTAATTTTCAGTCAAGATATACCTCCTGTCCCTTGTCCTGTGCCTTTGTGTCTCCTCCTCTCTGTTTCTTCTGGCTCTACTAGAAGCATGGTGAAATTAACAGTAAGGTTAATTCAGACAGTACCTAAGGAAGAAAAACTGTTGCTTGAGCTTCTGGTCAAACACTGGTACAGAAGT
>WAAB01005930.1:0-13709 GCA_013389865.1 Piaya cayana
GGTGTTTGCGTGGGCTGTGGCCACGACTTTCCTTGCTTTGGCTTTGGGATGTTGCCCTTGGGAGCGGCAGCGTTTGTGCCCTGCTCTGTCCCCGCTGCAGAGCGTCGGTGAGGGCCAACCCAGAGCTGACCCCTTCTCTCCTTCCCTCTCCCCCCAGCGTCTCCTCTCCCGGACCTGCAGGAGCAGTTCAGCCCTCCCGAGATCGCGCCGCCGTTGCTGGTGAAGCTGGTGGAGGCCATTGAGAAGAAAGGTAAGGGGGGGATGCTGGTGCCCCCTAAAGCCCCCCCAGCGAGGGCAGGGGGGGAGGCAGGTGTCTTTAAAAGCTGTTTCCATGGGACCAAGCTCTGTGGGATGTGCAGGATGAGATGCCTGCAAAACAGGGGCCCTCCTGCTCCTTCCTGATTTTGAGCTGCTGTTCTCCAGGGCCAGGCTTCACCCCACCGCGCCAGCCTGGGTGAGGGCACAGGGCACCTACGCGCCCCAGCTTGGTGCTGGGGTTCGGGAATTGCTTCCCAGCCCAGATCTGTGCCGGTGTGGAGAAACGGGGTGTCCTGGGAGGGGGGGCAAGGAGGCTGCAGCAGCGCCTGCAGGAGGTTGGCTTGGAGCTCCTCCAGACCTCGTTTACCATGCCACAACCCTTGCCCGTCCGGCGCATGGTTGCGGGGCTGGCGCTTGAAACGGTGAGTGCGGTGGGAGCCGTGCAGCTCGCAGCTCACAGCCGCGTCTTTGCTTCCGCAGGGTTAGACAGCGAGATGCTGTACAGGACATCTGGCTCCGAACTGAGGCAAGCGCTGAGAACCGGTAAGAACCAGCTCCGTGTGGTGAGGAGGCGAATCGGCTCAGATGGAGGAGATTAGTGGATGTGACAGCGCCAGCAGTAATGCAATCCAGGCCAGGCTCGCCTGTCCTAGGCAGTTCCTGGCTCCCGGCATGCTGCCTGCGGGGCTGGGCCGGCCCTGTCTCAACACATCCCCCTTTCGTGGTGAAGGGATGAGAGAGGGGGCATTCCTGCTGGAGCTGAGACACTTGCAGGCCAACAAGCGAACCCCTGTGCTCGTCTTCTTTGGGGTGCCCCGCTCTTGGGGTTCTCTGCTGACAGGCTGGCGGGGGCTCCTCTGGCTCTGTCACACCACTAATAAGCAGGGGAGGATCTTTCAGCTCAGCTGGGTGGCTGGAGCCTTGGCTCCACCGTGCCGGCGGCTTCTGTCTCTACCGGGAGCCTTCGGAGTTGTCTGCCCCTCGGCTGGGCTTGGGCCTCATCCAGCAGCAGCGCTGGCTTGTCCCCTGCCACAGATGTTCTTGCAAACCCCAACTACGTGGTGCTGTTGGCTCTGCTTTCAGGACAGCATTTATGCCCTCACGGGGCGGCACAGTTTGAGGGAGACATTTTCCCTGTTGGGTTTGGTGTGTGGCTGCCCAGATCGTTCTGTCCCCACACTGAAAGGGAGCAAGACTCTGACCAGAGTCGCGTGTGCCCAGGATTCCTGCAGCAGGGCTCGGGGCACCCAGTGTTTTCGTTGGAAGGGACCTCAGAGCCCATCCAATTCCATCTTGTCGTGGGCAGGGACACCTCCCACTGGATCAGGGGCTCCAAGCCCCATCCAGCCTGGCCTTGGACCCCTCCAGGGATGGGGCAGCCACTCCTGCTCTGGGCAACCCTCACACCAAAACATTTCTCCTTAAATTCTCATCTAAACCTCCCCCCTTTCAGCTCCACACCATTCCCCATTGTCCTATCCCTGCCCTCCCTGATCAAAAGCCCCCTCCCCATCTTGCCTGGAGCCCCTTTCCCTACTGGAAGCTGCTCTAAGGTCTCCCTGCAGCCTCCTCCAGGCTGAACAACCCCAACTCTCCCAGCCAGTCCTGGTGCGGGAGGTTCTCCAGCCCTTGAATTGTTTCCGTGGCCGCCTCTGGACTCGCTCCAACGGCTCCACGTCCTCCCTGTGCTGAGAACTCCAGAACTGAACTCAGCCCTGTCCCAGGGGGAGGCTCCCAGAACCACCTTATTTCTGGGGTGCAGGGGACACTTTCCAGGCATCCTCTGTCTTTGGGCTGCTGTGTCCCGCGGCAGCGATGTCCACTGGAGCTGCTGGCTGGGTGCCTGGGGCTGTTCCCAGCACCCACGAGGTGTCTTTGCCCCGGCAGATTGGACGCTGGGTGACCTGGAGCCCTTTGACGTGCACTCCCTGGGCGAGGCGCTGCGAGGCTACCTGCAGGACCTGCCCTCCCCCGTGGTGCCGGTGTCCGTGCACGGAGAGATCCTTCGTATCCTGCAGGGTAAGAGCTGCCCCTGCCCGTGCCAGGGAGTGGGACAGACACGTTTGGGGTATTCAAATAAGTCGTGTCCCTAAGGGGACCTGGCCCACGGCCCTCGCTGCCGACAGCGCTCTCGCACTGTGATGGAGCTAGTGTGGAGAGCGGTGCTGCCTCTCCCAGCGCTTCCATCGTGTCTTGTTCTCTCTCCCCAGAGAATCCCCAGCCGGAGAATTGCCGGAAGCAGCTGCTGCCGGCCCTGGAGTCACCTGCGGTCCCGCTCCAGAACACGCTCACCCTGCAGTTCCTGCTCCGGCATCTGGGGAAGGTATCGCAGCAGGCGGAGAGCAACAACCTCCACCCTCGGGCCCTGGGAGAGATCTTCGGCCCACTGCTCCTCCGGCTGCCTGGCGCCAGGTACGTGAGACGCTCTCTTTCCAGCCACGTACCCGATGTCAGCGGCTGCGCCTGCTGGGACAGGGAGTCCAGCCCGGAACAACAGGCCTGCCCACAGCCCCTGCCTTGTGGCACACGGGATTAAACGGCTGGCAGCACGCGGACTCAAAACCAGGGCAGGGTCTTTGCGTCGGTGTCAGCTGGGACCTGGCAGCCAGGCTGTGCGCTGGGACAAACCAGCCAACCCCGGAGGGCGTGGAAACAATGCCAAGTGCTCCCCGACAACCACTGATCTTGGCTCGTCTCTCTCCCTGCAGCCCAGAGCTGAGCCCTGACTTCTCGGTGCTGTTTCTGGAGATACTTCTGCAGACCAAGGAGTTGGAGCCGGAACAGTTGCCTCCAGGTATGGAGATACCCCTTCTTCGGGCCTAAGGCATGTGTGCTCTGTGGATGTGGAGTCTGTACCCCTGCGAGCGGGTTGCCAGGGGTGTTTTCTGTAGCCCAACTGTGCCTGGAGGCCGGTTTGAGGTGCTCATCTACTGCTCCAGATGTGCCTGGAGCAGCTCCGGGCACAAGCAGGCTTTTCCCAGGACAGAGAGACATCCTCGGTGCTCCGAGGAATTACCCGTGAGGAGCTGGGACCCGGGCTCACCCTGCTTCAACCCTCCTTCTCTTCCAGCCTTGCCTCCAAAGCCGCCTAAGCCAAAGCCCAGCGCAGCCAGCTTGGCCAACGGGAACAGCGTGCCCTTGCAGGACGCCGAGTGGTACTGGGGTGACATTTCTCGGTAAGGGGGTGGCTGGCAGCTCACGTCCTGGTCGCCCCGTCCATCCATTAATCTAGGGGAGCTCTGGCTGCACCTTATGAACCGTCGTGATCGTGTTCCTTGCAGGGAGGAGGTGAACGAGAAGCTGCGGGACACGCCAGACGGAACCTTCTTGGTGCGCGATGCCTCCAGCAAGATCCAGGGGGAATACACGCTGACGCTTAGGTAGGGACTGGGGTCCACTGGGAGCCTCCGCTGCTCCGGGGAGCTGCTGCTGGCACCGGTGATTGCAGCTGCCTGGGCACCAGGCGTCACGCTGGCACGAGGGTCACGTCCAGGGTGATGGAAATTGCTGGGGTGATGCTAAGTTCCCTCTCCCCTCCCTGCTACAGGAAGGGAGGCAACAACAAGCTGATCAAGATCTTTCATCGGGAGGGGAAATACGGCTTCTCGGAGCCCCTGACGTTCGGCTCGGTGGTGGAGCTCATCACCCATTACCGGCACGAGTCGCTCGCTCAGTACAACGCCAAGCTGGACACCAGGCTGCTCTACCCCATCTCCAAGTACCAGCAGGTGAGGCCTGCGCTGCGGGGACACAACCGGCCTGCAGAGCCTGAACCAGGGGGGATCGGCTTGTCCATCCCTGCGTCCTCTGACTGTGCTGGGACGTACTGGGGTCACACCTGCAGGGCTGGTGGGGCTGGTGGCCTTGCAGAGGGGCCGCTGTGGGGCGGGAGCAGGTCCTGATCGATACTCTGCGTGCGGCAGGACCAAGTGGTGAAAGAGGACAGCGTGGAAGCCGTTGGGGAGCAGCTGAAGGTCTATCACCAGCAGTACCAGGACAAGAGCTGGGAGTACGACCTGCTGTATGAGGAGTACACGCGCACTTCCCAGGTACGCGACTGCCGCCTGCCCTGCGGGAGCAAAGCCCTGCTGGCTGGCCTGTGGGAGCAAAGCCCTGCTGGCTGGCCTGTGGGAACAAAGCCCTGCTGGCTGGCCTGTGGGAACAAAGCCCTGCTGGCTGGCCTGACGTTCCTGATCGCTGGTAGCCCCCCTTGCTCTGCACAGAGACCAGAGATCGGGCACCCGCTGCTCTATTTATCGGCTGCTGGGCTTGAGAGGACTCCCCAGAGACTAGGGGGGTAGTTTGGGAAGGGAAGGAGAGGGGATGGGAAATGCTCCTCCTTCCTCAGCTCTCGCCTCCCTTCTCCACAGGAGCTGCAGATGAAGAGAACGGCAATCGAGGCCTTCAACGAGACAATCAAGATCTTTGAGGAGCAGTGTCAGACGCAGGAGAAATGCAGCAAGGAGTACATCGAGCGCTTCCGCCGGGAGGGCAACGAGAAGGAGGTGCAACGGTGAGCACGGAGGGCGACGGTGACCTGCCCTGCCTGGAGGAGGGCTCTGGGGGCTGGAAGGATCGTCCTGGCCCAGCGTAGAGCCAAGGCCCCTGCGATCCTCTCCCTAGCAGCGTGCTGTGGGCTGGAGCTGGCAGGCTCACAGCCCGATACCCCCCTCTCCTTCTCTCAGGATCCTCATGAACTCGGAGAAGCTCAAGTCTCGCATCACAGAGATCCACGACAGCAAGATGAAGCTGGAGCAGGACTTGAAGAAACAAGCCTCGGAGAACCGGGAGATCGACAAGCGCATGAACAGCCTCAAGCCAGACCTCATGCAGCTGCGCAAACTGCGAGACCAGTATTTGGTGTACGTAGCTCCTGCCCCCGCCGAGGGTGGGGATCGGGCCCTGCTGCCCCTCCAGCCCAGCCCGGGAGCCTTCCAGCTGGCTCCCTGAGGGCTTTGGGGCTCGTCAAACCAGCTTGTGGGCTTCTGGGTGCAGGATGGAGCCCTGCGGCGTGCGGCCTCGGGGCACGGCGGTCCCTCGGAGCGGGGACTGCTGCTGCCCTCTGGCGATGGCTGTGCCAGCCGTGGCTGGCGTGGGGCCCGCAGCCGGGCACGCTGCCTGCGCTGAGCGCTCTGCCTCTCCTCCCCCAGGTGGCTGACACAGAAGGGTGCCCGGCAGAAGAAAATCAACGAGTGGCTGGGCATCAAGAACGAGACAGAAGAGTGAGTGTCCCCGCTGGCGCGTTGTGGAGGGTTGGGGGTGGCAGGGGCGCAGGCTGGGAGGCCGGTTTTCCCTGCTCTGGGGGCCGTGGTCCAGGCCCATCGCCCTGCTTGGGAGCGGAGGCCGCCCTTCCCTGCTGGAAAAGGGACAGTAGCTGGCAGTGGGAGCCCAGCCTGAGCGGGTCTGACCCTCTCTGATCTCGATGACAGCCAATACTCCATGATGGACGACGAGGAGGAGCTGCCCCACCACGAGGAGCGAACGTGGTACGTGGGGAAGATCAACCGCTTGCAGGCGGAGGAGATGCTGTGCGGCAAGCGGGACGGCACCTTCCTGATCCGCGAGAGCAGCCAGAAGGGATGTTACGCCTGCTCCGTGGTGTGAGTTAACCCTGAGGGGACGGGGCAGGGACGGGGCTGGCGCGGGTTGTGCTCCCGCTGCCCTTCTCTTACCAGATGCTGGAGGGTAGCGGAGGCGTCAGCTGGCAGGCTGAGCTTCCCGAGGTCCCCATCTGCCTTGGTTTCTCCTGCCAGGGCCAGATCTTTGTGCCGCTTCGGTGATGCCCCCGCTTGTGCTGTGCTGTCCCCGTCCCTGGCGCTGATCCGTGCTCTCTTGTCTCCCTGGCAGGGTGGACGGTGACACCAAGCACTGCGTCATCTACAAAACGGCCACCGGCTACGGCTTCGCCGAGCCCTACAACCTCTACGCCTCCCTCAAGGACCTGGTCTTGCACTACAAGCACACGTCCCTGGTGCAGCACAATGACTCCCTGAATGTCACGCTGGCCCACCCGGTCCTCTCCCAGCCGCCGGCCAGATGAGCGGCCCCCGTGCGACACAAGAGCTGCCTTCAGCTTCTCCCCAGGGCGCTGCTTTCTGGCTCTGGACTCCTGCACCCTGTATAGTTGAGTCTCTGTGCTCCTTGCCCCTCCAGAGCCTCTGAGATGTCTGTGACCGTTCCTGGTGTCCCTTTTTGGTCAGTAGCTGAAACCCGTGTTGGCCGATGGGGCAAAAAAAAGCCTGGGCTGTTGATTCCTGGCGGGCTCCGGCCTCTAGGAGGTGGGATCCGGTTGTGATTGAATTGCTGTGAGCGAGCGCAGCCCCCTCCTTTCCCCCGATAAACAGGTCGGGTCCCCTTCTTGCTGGCAAGCCGCCCCGCTGTGCATCACGGTAGAGCCAGGTCCCCCCGTTCCTCGGTGCGCTGGGGCCTCAGTCGCCGCCGCGAGCGCCGCTCTGAGCGAGGGGCTCCCTGCCTGGGTGCCGAGGCGGCTCTGCTGAGCGTGTGCGCCCTCCACTCTCACTTCTGCTGGCGATCCCTGCGGGCTGCGGTGCTGTCTGGTACGAGGGGTGCTGCTCTTTGGGGCAGAGACTCATTTAGAAAGGAGAAATCCCGTCCTCCGTGGGGCTTCTCAGCTGAGCTCTCCGCTCCGGGCCGTGCCCCACCCCAATTTGTCTTGTTCCCTAGTGTCTTAACCGCCTCTGGAGCGTCGCAGTCTGGGGAGGGAGGATCCCGTTAGCCATGAATCTCTCGCCTTTCTTTGTGCCAACTAAGCTGTGAAATCCGTGTTGGTACCCGTGCTTTTCCCGGCAGAATCTGTGTGGGATGCACAGCTCCTTGTTTCCGGCTGTCTCCGTTGAACCTCTGCCAACGTAACCCATGGAAGCTCGCCGGAGCTCTGTAAATACAGCTCTTTTTTCCTAACCGGCTGCTTCCCGAGCACCAGCGGTCGCTGAACTTCCCCCCCACCCATGGATGCAAGCGCATGGGCAGCAGCCGGCTGGGCTCTTTAAGGCTTGGGTCCTGAAGCAGGAGGGGCCGGAGTCCGACTCACGCTACGAACCCGGCACGAAATGAAGGACCTTTGTGCTGCAGGAGGACGGTGTCTCCGTGGGCCCAGGGCCGTAGCGCATGGAAATGTATCTGCATGCCTCAAACTATATACGCAAAGCACTTAGAACCCTGCGTACGATGCGGGGGTGAAGGGTGCTGTGGGGTTGGCGCAGGCGGGGAGTCGTGTCCGAGTCCATCGCTCGCAGGCAGCCCCTGGCAGGGCTTTAAAAGCTGGAGCCGGACTGAGAGTTGAGGCTACGCTCGTGTTTGCTTTACCAGGTTAACGTGTCCGCCTGGCTCGAAGAAAGCATTAATTGTACTCTTTGATTTGCTGAAGAGGCTCTCTCCCTTCTCCGAGGCCGCGTCCTCAGGACGGGCTGTTGGATGCTGTAGGCTTTGGGCTGTTGGATGCTGTAGGCTTTGGGCTGTTGGTTGCTGTAGGTTTTGGGCTGTTGGATGCCATAGGCTTTGCCGCTTCTGTTTTGTGTCTTGGGCTCCGCTGGATCTGCGGGTGCCGCGCGCTCGCTCTCTGCCCCCTGCCCTCTCCATCCCATCGGCACCGCGCTGTCCCTCCTGCCCCGGTCACCTCACCTTGCTTGGAGCTGCTCCTTGGATCCTTTTAATATCCCGTTCCCATTGCTTGTGGCAGCTCTCCTGTGCCTGTACAGCCCCGGCTCCTGCTCTGCATGCCCTCCCCAGGCTCCTCGCCCTGGTTTTTTGGTTCTGGTTTGTCGGTGTTTGGCTCTCTGAGGACACGGGGTCAGCCGTGCCGCCCCTGACCCATCGGAGCAGGGGGTGTGGGGCACACAGCCCGCGAGAGGCTGCGTTTGGCTTCTGGGGCCGCTTGGGAAGAGCTGTCGGGGGAAATTAAGGAACTAGCGTGGATGCAGGAGCGCTGAGGGCAGGGAGGCCTGGTGCTCAGAGCCCCCTCTGGACATGCCAGCACCCTGGAGCTTTCTGCCAGACTCCCTCACCGCTTTTTCCGCACAGGGACTCGGTGCTGGTCCTGCCCCTAGTCCTGAGCTCATCCCAGCGCTTCCAGCACATCCCTGCGCCACGGGATGGGCTGCAGGCACATCGATCCTGCAGCCACTCGCCCCACAGGGGCTGAGTTACCCCCCCCCCGACCCCAAGGTGGTCTCGGGGACGGTCCTGGGTTGATCCCAGCTTCAAGCCATCGCCCATCTCAACACTTTGCTTGGTGCTTACCCTGGCCCTGATGGCCAGGGAAATTCCAGCTTGCTGTGACAGTGGGTTTTTTTAACCCTTTTGGCTGAATTTCTGCTTTTCTCTCCCTTCCTGCTGCCTTGCTGGAGCCCCTTCGTCCCCAGGAGCTCAGTGTGAGCACAGGGGGGGTCCCAGCTCTGCTGTTCCTGCCCAGCGGGGCTCTGCTTGCCAGTCCTGGATGCAACGAGGAGGAAAGTGCCCTTCCCCAGGGCTGCCTTTCCCCGACACTGCCTGGCTCTGCTCCCCGAAACGCGGCTTCTCCCTCGTCTCCACCTGGGCTGGAAGCCCCGAGCTCCTCGCAGCCCCCCTGGAATACGCTGGTTGTGATTAGTCCTTTGCTGCTTTTCGCTTGCGCTCTCGGTGCTGCCGGAGGAACCCAGCGGCGCCACGTTTTGAGGCCTTGGGCTCTTGCTTTGCTGCTTGTGACCCCCGTCCCACCCCAGTGTCCCCCAACCCCATCCTGTGGGTGCCACGTGGCCGTTCTGGGACAGCTTGGGGCTCGTCCCTCCGGTGTCCCGGCTCAGGACGCTCCGTGCTGCCCTGTGTGACCCCCCCCCCGCCAGGGTCTGTGGTGTCACCGGTGGCTTTTGTTGCTCGGAGAGGACGCGGCGGCTGCCCGGGCGCTCCCGAGATGTTTAGTCCCTAGGTATATGCAATAACGAATAACTCGCCACTTCAGCTCTTCGTTACCAGCAGTAGTTCTCTATGCTCTTTCTGTTGACGTTTACTAATGTAAACCCAGTATTTGTTACTGTCAGAGGATTGGTTTTTTTGTTTTTGTTTTTTTTTTTTTTTTTTTTATTTTTTTTTTAAACAATAATTAAAAAAAAAACCCATGAAAAACAACCCCAAAAAAAAAGGAAATAAACCAACCACAATCGATGCGATGGCTGCGGGGATCTCTGGGGCGATAACAGCGGAAACGAGGAGGCGTTGGGGCTCCTGGGCTGGGTGCAGGATGTGGCCCATCGCTCAGCCGGTGCTGGGACGTGCCAGGGCTCTCACCCCTTGGCTCCTGGCATCACTATCAATTAACTGGCATCACTATCTTATGTAAGATGTTGTCTAACTGGGGATTCAACAGGCTCTTAAAATCTTCTACTGGGTCTGTTGCATCGGACTAAAATATCTGTAGGGTCAGCCTGGTCCTCTCGCAAAAATCCTTGAAATCAGGTTTCAGGAAACTCTTATTTTGTAATAAAGATCCCAGCTCATACCAGCGTGTTCAGATACCGCAAGAAGCTCTTCCTAGAGATATTTATGAAGCCCCGTGATTCTTATTTTTATCGAGTACCCGTGCATTGCAGTCAGCCTCAAGTTTAGCTTCCCAGTAAGGCAAAATTAAGAGAGATTTTGGCTTCTGGAACATCAGATTAAAATCTTTTCCCTCTCTTTTGCTAGTGATTCTAGCTGTGCTTACAAATTTTGATAGGAACGGTTGGACTCGATGATCCGGTGGGTCTCTTCCAACCTGGTGATTCTATGATAATATAAATATCACAGTGGTTCTTAAAAGAATACATCTCCCTCATTTTTCCATGAAGAAAAACCAAACCAAAGCTGAAATTC
This sequence comes from Piaya cayana, assembly GCA_013389865.1. Taxonomy (NCBI): domain Eukaryota; kingdom Metazoa; phylum Chordata; class Aves; order Cuculiformes; family Coccyzidae; genus Piaya; species Piaya cayana. Next base: position 10,105 of record WAAB01005930.1, read on the forward strand.
AAACCGTAATTGACTGGGGGGACGCGGGGGCCGGGCCCGAAGGGGCAAGAAATGACTAGAAAGGGCAACTATAAGCAGGTCGAAGTACAAGGTGCCTCCACGCTCAGTCCCAGAAATAAGTGCAAAGGGTATTTTGGGCTGCACGCCCGCACCCGGAGCTGCCAGCCCGGGGTCCTTCGGCACCGGACTAGGGGGGCTCAGCAGACGGTGGTGAGGGTCTCACACAGAGCTCCTCATTTTTTGTTTTGAGACATCGTTCGTGGGCTGAGCGGGGTTGAGTTTCTATCCTTGATGCGTTGCAACCTGTGGGGAACGCGGCAGCTGCCGGCAAGGGCTGCGATCCCCAAAGCTGGGACCCTGAATCCTCGATTCCCAAAGCCCCGACTCAGGGGACGTGGGGACAGGGTGGCCGGAGCGTGGCAGCCCCGCGTGAGTCAGCAGTGTTGGTGTCACATGGGGAGGCCGGTTGAGCCAGGCAGGAAGGGCGCGCGGAGGCGGGTGCAGCCACCAGCCTTTAAAAGTCCTGGCTGGGACGGGCTCGCCTCCGCGCCAACCCCACCGTCCCCCATGGCCCCCGCGGTGCCGCCGGCTCTCGTGGCGCTGGTGGCCCTGCTGGGGCTCGGGGCGGCCTTCCCCGGCTGCGACTACCCAGCCCACCTGTGGTGCAGCTCGCCGGAGATCACCGCTGCCTGCCAGGTCAGAGCTGCCAGGGCTGCCCAGGGAGGGCACACGGTGTGCCAGGGCAGCACGTGTGGGGCTGGGTGCCCGGGGAGCGGGGCTGGGGTCTGTGGGGACGGCATCCGGGCATCATCCACACACAGATTGTGGTGTGAGTGCCAGCTCTGAGCATCCCTGTGGCACAGGCTGGCACGCTGTGGGAATGCTCGGAGCCCCTGGAGCTCTGACTGGCATCCCCGGGAAGCACCGTGAGGCCACCAGACCCCGACCCTTCCCCAAGTGCCGCTGGCACTTCTGGTTTTTCAGGATAAACCAGCTTTTCAGCTTATTCTGCCTTGGATGGTGACAACACTGTGACAAGGGGGGTCCGGCAGCACCCCAGAGCCCCGTAGGGCTGCAGCCACCACGGGCAGCAGGTGCTGGGCTGTGCCCTGACTCAGCCCCCCCCGATATGTTTTCTCCAGAAACATTTTGGGGAAGTTCTTCTGAAAATCCCCGGTGCTGACAGTGCCTGAGGTGCTGCAGCCGCTCTCACTTCCCTCCTGGCCGCTCCACACCCCCTCACCCTCCTCCTGCCCCACACGCAAGGGGCTTTACCCCATCCCCTGCAAATACAGGGTGGGGGGCTGCAGCCGTAACCCCCATCGCGTACCCCGAAACCTTCCCGCACGCAGGCAGAGAGCCGCTGCGCCAACCTCTCGCGCCCGGCGGCCGCCCCCGTGGAGCTGAGCCTGTTCTACGAGAGCCTGTGCCCCGCGTGCCGCTCGTTCCTGGCCCGGCAGCTCTTCAGCGCCTGGTTGCTGCTGCCCAGCCAGGCCCTCAACATCACCCTGGTGCCCTACGGCAACGCCCAGGTAGGAGTTGGGCCCCAGCCGGTGCCGTGGGCGCTCGCCCCGTTGCCACCGGCCCCCCGCTCAGACCGGTTGGTCCTGCAGGAGAGGAATGTCAGCGGCAAGTGGGACTTCCAGTGCCAGCACGGCCCGGAGGAGTGCTTGGGCAACATGATCGAGGTGACAGCAATGGTTCCTGTCCCCACGGTGCCAGCATGGGGGGCAGCTTCGGTGTCCCCTCACTGTCTGGCCCATCGCCGTAGGCCTGCTTGATGCATGAAGCCAAGGATTTCGGCACCTACTTCCCCGTCATCTTCTGCCTGGAGACGGGCAGCTCCGTCACCAAGAATCTGGAGGCTGTATGTCCTTGTCCCCTGACCTCCCCGCGTGTCCCCTTGTCCCCAAGCATTGCCTGCAGGTCTGCACCCCACCATGGGGCTCTCCTTGTCCCCTTCATAGAATCATAGAATCACCAGGTTGGAAGAGACCCACTGGATTGAGTCCAACCATTCCCATCAATCACTAACCCATGTCCCTCAGCACCTCGGCCACCNTCTCCCCTCAGCCTCCTCTTCTCCAGGATAAACCCCCCCAGCTCTCTCAGCCGCTCCTCATAACGCTTGTCCCGCCTTGTCCCCTCAGTGCCTGCAGGTCTGCACCCCCCCATGGGTCTCTCCTTGTCCCCTTCACGTCCCCCCTTGTCCCCTCAGTGCCTGCAGGTCTATGCTCCGCAGCTGGACAAGGATCGCATCGCTGCCTGCGTGCAGGGGGACTTGGGGGCTGCCCTGATGCACCGTAACGCCCAGCTGACCGAGGCGCTGGACCCCCCGCACCAATATGTCCCCTGGGTCGTCATCAATGGGGTACGGCACGGGGTGGCGGACACCGGGCAGGGCTGGGGTTGGGGTTGGGGACACACGCAGGGACACTGGGCAGGGCTGGGGGACACAGAAGCCCCCGCAGAGCAGCCTCATCTCCCCCAACACAGGAGCACACGGATCAGCTGCAGGCGCAAGCCGAGGTGTCACTGCTGGGGCTCGTCTGCCGCCTCTACCAGGTGGGATGGGGTCTGGGGGGCAATTGGGGCTTGGGGAGCGTGTCCCCTTCCCAGCAAGGTGCTACCGGCTGCTCTCTGGCAGGGGGAGAAGCCCGAAGCCTGTGGGGGATCGAGGAATACGACGGCCCCAGCCCGATGCCGGCTCTGATGGACGGCGGGGGAGCAGCCAATAAAAAACATGGTTTTGTGGAAAAACAAGAGGCTCCAGAGTGGTGTGTTGGGGGGCGAGGGGAGGTTGAATCTCTGGCCCTGGAGGTGTTCAAAAAGCAGTTAGATGAGGTGCGTGGGGACATCATTTAGTAGTGGGTGGGCACAGTTGGAGCTGATGGGCTGTAAGGTCTTTTCTAATGATCCACATGCATGTAAGAGGGGAGTATATAGAACCATGGAATAGTTTGAGTTGGAAGGGACCTCAAAGCCCATCTAGATCCCACCCCTGCCATGGGCAGGGACACCTCCCACTGCATCAGGGGCTTCAAGCCCCATCCAACCTGGCCTTGAACCCCTCCAGGGATGGGGAAACCACCATTGTACTGGGCAACCTGGGCCAGGGCCTTGCCACTCTCATAGGGAAGAAATTTTTCTTCATGTCCAGTCTAACTCTGCCCCTCTCCAGTTTATCCCCATTGCCCCTCGTCCTGTCNTTGGGTTCTGGAAGGTCACTTTAAGGTCTCCTCAGAGCCTTCTCTTCTCCAGGCTGAACAACCCCAACTCTCTCAGCCTGTCCTTGTACAGGAGGTTCTCCAGCCCTCAGATCATCCTTGTAGCCTCCTCTGGGCCTGTTCCAACAGCTCCATCTCCTTCTTATGCTGAGGATTCCAGAACTGGACACAATCCTCCAGCTGAGGTCATCCTGGAGAGGAATAGAGGGGGAGAATCCCCTCCCTCCCCTGCGGGTCACGCTGCTGTGGCTGCAGCCCCGCTAGGTGTCATGGCGGCCCCTTTCTGCCTCGGTAGGTGTCATGGCGGCCGCCGGAAGCGGAAGTTGCCGAGCACGGGCGGGGCCGCGGCCCCGGGAGGCGGTAGCGGCAGCGCGGGGG
>WAAB01005931.1:5942-42387 GCA_013389865.1 Piaya cayana
ATTCTTGTCAATTCACATGAGTTGGGAAAAAAAAAAAAAAAAAGGTGTGAGATAAGACAGCCAAGGAAAGCAGCGTTCATTTACCTTCTGTTCCATTAACTTCTTCCTGAAGTGACTTGCTTCTGCCTAGCTTCAGGTGACAAAGTTTCAACAGGTTATTACTCATGTCATCATTTGATCCCTTCACTGCTTTGCCTACAGTATGTTTGGACAGAATGTGTGATTTGTGTCTTTGGTATAATGGTAGGTAAGTTTCACAGGCATCAGTAAATAACTGTACTCTCCTGGCAGTATGTTTTCCTGATGCTGGTCATTTAGGTATATTAGTTTTAAAATGTCTGTTGTAGCAGTGGCAATAGTATTAGACTATTTTTATGTCAGAATAGTCTGGTTCTATCATCACAAAAGGATGATGAGCGCCTAGTTTATGTGTGTGCAGACTGCATTATTGTCTCGCAAAACAGTGTCCCAGTGCTAGGATTGCTTCATTAAGTTTATGCTACATAGGCATAATTATCCAGGAGCTAAGAATAGCTCATCTAATTGAAAATAATGATTCTAGAGAAAGAACGGATTTGATTACTGTTACTAAGCAGGCACATAATCGTACAACCATTCATGAAATGCACGGAACACATATGGGATTATACGCTGGGTGTTTTTTTTGATTAACAGTTTCTTTCCCCTATCCTGAGCCCAAGTTGAAGATGTTATTTGCTCATTATCTTTTTATCTCGGAGACCTAGAGGGACCCATGAGAAGGCAGCATGAGCTGATATTTATCCATTAAATCATGACAAGCTAAGCTTTGAAATAACATTTAACGTTTATCCCCGCACACATTTTAGGGAGGATGTAACTTAAATAAATCTCTCCAAGCACCACAAATGAAACTGACTGTGGGTTTTTTGATGTCTGTGTTTATACTGGTACCTATGGGATTAAACTTCCTTTTAGATATGCAGAGTTTGCCATACTGTTGATCTCTTGGTGCTCATTCTTGTTAATGCTAACATTTACTTCTTGCTTTGTCTAAAACACATGGAACTTTTCCTTATTCCTTGAAAATAAAACTGAATATTTACAGCAAAGTTGTTAGAAGTTTTATTTGATTGTTGTTGATTAGTATCACCAGGTACCTGGGTAAAAGTTGCTGTTGTGCTTTTAAGCGATTTTTTTCTCTACTTGTCAGTTTTCTATTAGAATGCTATGAGAAAATTCCCGAGATCATAAAATTTAGTATATCTGGTTTAGAAATGCTATTAATGTCTCTAGAGGCTAAAAAACCACTGCTGGTTTACCATGTTTAGCTTCCCCTCCATTCTGTTGAACCATTTTAGGCTGTGTGCTAATGTCATAGAGGCACAGAGAGATCACTGCTGTCAGGAATTTTTAAACAGATGACTTTAAAAAAACAGTGATGCAATCTTGCAGTAACACAAGTATCAATTTACACAATCTGGAATCAGAGGCATTTGCACAAGCTGTTCTTGAGGCTTTTTAAGAAACAGCATAAGGAAAAAAAGTGGACGCAAAGGGCAGATTACTTTGCGAAAGTATTCCAGACTGTTGACTTGACTTCAGAAAAGTTACCTTGTTTCTTGGATTTAAAATTCAGTGAGTTACGAGAATTTGGAAGTGTTACGTCTCCATTTATACAAATGCCTATTGAAGTATCTAACATGTTTTCCATTGTATTCCAGTCCAATATGGTCTGATTGTGGAAAACATTTCTCAGGTTCCTGGCCAAAATATGTCAATTTTGCCCTTCAAGAAAATTTTACATGATGCCCAGCATTTAGCATTAACTTTGAAATGTTGTAAAGGTAATAGGATTCCACAATCCCTTTGAATGCCATGTATCCTGATCTCACAAACCCCTCTTTAGAAGTCAGTGTGATAGCCCAGTTTGACCTTCTGTACACTTCTGTACACATTCTGATAGTGTGTATTAAAATCATAATCCCAGGTTTTGATCACATTCTGGTTTTTTGTATTTCGAATTTTTAGTGATAAGCTTGGACTGTAAATTGTGTATCTACAAGGATGAGCAGGACTGAAGAACTGAGAAGAATAATGTGTTGATTCTGAAATATTTCAACTGTTTTGCAGTTACTCACATCAAGCAAGTCTAAGAGTGCATTATACAGTATAGTTTACAGCAGCTGAGGACAGTAGCCTTTGCTCTCTCATTATTGATGTAACTCATAGAAGACTTCTCTGCATATAAACTGTTTTCTGCTCTGTACAGAACTGCACATGCAAGAGCTAAAGCTGATGCTGCGGATCAGGCTGCTCAGGCTGCTCGCCAGGAATGTGATATTGCAAGAGCAGTTGCCAGAGAACTTTCACCAAATTTCTACCAACCAGGTAATTATAACTTGGGTTTTGATATTTTTTTTTTTGAGTTTTTTTCTTGCAGTGAAAGGATTCCGTATTAAGTTTAAAAGTTTATTTAATTTTGGATTTGTCATTTATACAAAAACAATAATCATGTAAGTAATGAAGAGTGTACATTGCTCAAGGAGATTTTGTGTTCATTTTTTAATCATTCGATTACTATTGCTTTGTGTAAAAACAGTTGAGTGTCAAAAAGTCAGTGTTAAGCATACAACTTTGCCTCAAATTAATAGCTTCATCAAGACAGTGTCAAAGACAGACTTCAGAGAATTTAAATCAACAGAAATTTGGGTTATTTCTATAGTGTGTTTATTAGGGGAAAGATTCTTAGCTTTTTTTGCTCGCCAAGGGCATTCTTAACAGTCTTGTTTAGCTAAGTTCCTAGTTCTGGAAAGTGTTTTACTGTTACACATATGTAACCTACAAGGGCATCTTCCTCTGTTGTGCCAGTGCTGATCTGTGGAACATTAGAACCATACTCAAGATATCATATAATTAAGTCTGTGCTACCTATATCAACATTGCAGCCCATTTTCATCTGTCAGGTGGTTTGGAGATTTGCTATAAAAAGAAGCAAAGTTGGTTTTGCTTTGTTTTTCTGATGTATTCCCATGAGGTTAGTATTTTTGTGTGCTGCTCTTTAGCTTAAGATTGAATAGATAAAATCAACTACACTTTCTGTTTTAATGTATTTTCAGAAGTTTGTCCTTTCTTTCACCTGTCAAATGAGTTGAATCATATCTTGTTATTACTTTTCAAGGACTTGCCTGCACTGGTATGCTAATATATATTAAGGCTCTGAGATTCATTTTCACTTACCTTCACCTTCTGCACATCCTTGTTTCAGCCACTGACCCCTTTATCCTTAAATGTACTCGTATGGTGGATGTAGGCTAATATCCTGACTCACAAAAACAAAGAACAACAACATGCTTCAATATTTTCTAACACCCCACCAATTTCCTTCAGTTTTTAGTATAAATGAGCATTGTATGTAGCTTGTTACAAAATCATTACTCTCAGCTAGCTTGAAAATGTGTTTTATTCTTTATTCTTAAGTAGTTAGTTGTAGAGAGTAATCTATATATTTGGGGGTTGGAAGGGTTGAGGCACTCTTTTTTGTTTGTTTAATGCATAAGTCAGGGACTGGTCACATCATGCAGACTGGAATTTCCATTCACCTTATCTGTTTTGTGCCCGTCCTGTTTTAAATTCATCTTTCTAAACATGGCTTTCCAGAACTATAGGTACAGCTCAACAGAACTATTTCCAATAGTAAGACTTTACTAGTTTTAAAGTTGTTTCCATATGTACCTTTCATTATTGGATATTACCTCAATACAGCATCTCCTGTGGACCTACATTAGTGGCTCATACTTCCTTCTGTGATATTCAAGTCTTTTTCTTATTTCTTTATTTCATTCTTCCATCAACTGATGGAACTCCCAGTCTCTAGCAGCAGTTAATCATATCAGTCATAAGTTAGGAAGTTGTAAGCTTGGCCATGCAAAGAAGTATTAACAGGGGTGCTGCCAAAGGAAAGTTGATAGAGAATATAACTAAGAGGGAATTGAAGCATTTGGAATGAAAGTATCTTAAAGCTGCCAAACTCCTGAAATAAAGAAATGGTTAGAGTACTGGAGAGAAGATGGAAACATCTGATGGTGTGAAATTTGACACCAAGAAATCCCCCAGATCAAGAATTTGTTAGGTGTCTTTTTTTACTTCCAGATACAGGATATGAAGCCGCATTGCTGACAAATTGGCTGAGATTTGGGAAGAGCGGGTACAAGATTCTTACTTTCCTTTCATTTAAAACTTTTATTCCAATTACAGAAGGGAATGATTTGTGGAAATGTCTGTCATTAGCTAGCTACATATTAAAAAAAAATATACCTTTTTTGGATTTTAAATTTTACATTCCTCTCATTATTTTCAAGGTGGCCAAATACAGCATATTTGTACACATTTGAAAAAATTGCTATTCCTATTGCTTAAATCACCTTAAGAAGCCAAGATGTTAACTAAATTCCAGTTATCCCAAATTAGCTGCTAAACCCCATACATCATTGTGTGATCCTTTCAGATATCATCATGTCAGACATACTTTCCATCCTCAGTGTGCATGATGCCTTTTTCACATACATTCTTTCTGGTACCAGTTAATCGTAAGAGTCACCTATACACATACTAGCCTCATTATATATTTCCCAAGTGTCATACTATGAGTTATTGGACAACATTAGCATTAGCTTCTTTCATTTATGCTAAGAATATTTTTAAATATTTACATTCACTCATGCAAACAGCAGTAGATTTCTGCTTTTCAAATAGCATTTTTCATATATTTGAATGAAAAGAAGGTAAGCAACCGTTATTGCTTCCTAATAGCAACTTCTCTTTTTTCTTCTGTTGCTTGAGCTTTTTGGTTTTGCAGTACCTTTATAAGTTTCTGTTAGTGCTATAGAAGGTAATGAGAAGTATTGTATCTCAGTCTCTGAACTATAGTTAAGAGAAAGCTTTACATTGTGCTAAATTATCTTGAAAATAAGTTATTGTGCGAAAGTGTAATTTTTCTGTCATTGTTTGAACTGCTTAGTACGGTAGGCAAGCATGCTGTCAGTAATGAATAAATGTATAGTATATCAACACGTCTCTTGAAAAAGAGAAGGGGAAAAATGTGAAATACAAATATCTCTCTGGTAACAAGTTAAGCTTTTTTTCTGTCTTAATGAGTGATCTCTGCATTACCTGTGGCCTAAGTCCATTTAAATATTTGAAAATCTTTCAATAAAGCTCTTACATTTCAGGCTTTTAAAAAGCAGCCTTCTGGGCCACATATTACATGCAATTTATAATTACAGTGAATATTCATCACTCGCTGTACCGTGACAGTTCGTATTTCCCAATTACTTTCCTCTAATGTTTAAATTTTATGTTCATTAAGACATTCATCAGAAGCTGCCAGGAGATTTTAGCTTTGTAATATAGTCTAAGAAGAGATTGAAAGGCGAACAAAGTGGTAGGAAGCAAAGCAGCATTCAGCAGGTGAGCATAATAATGTCAGTCAGCATCATGAATATTGAGGTACCATAGAAATCTTCAGATTTAGCTTTCACAGTAATTGATTACCTTAATATTTACATATAAGGAAAGCAAGTATGATTGAAAAGGTCTGTGTCACGGTGTAAGGACATAAAAGGTTACAGGGAGCTGTTTTCTCTAAGCCTGTTCTCACTAACCTCAGGCAAGACCTTGCTTCTGCTGCTGTAGTAGGCATTGACATGTGATTAATAGCTATGAGGATGGAGTATCTTTGCTGATCCCTATCCACAAGGCAATATGTTTTGTGGATTTAACAAATGTTGCAGTCTTTATGGAGGCCAGACTTTGCAGGCCTTCTTATCATTAAATGAAACGAATTTTGGAAAATCCCAGCTCTGACCTGTTTCCTGCAGGCATCAGGATGTAGATGTTTCAAAAGAGGGCATACCGAGGCAGGAAACAAACGAAACCCAATACATATCCTCATTCAAGGGAGTCATCCAGGGACAGTTTGAAATTGTCTTTGCTTAGAAAAAAAAAAAAAAACCAACACTGTTTTGCATGTCTTGTTAAAGAGCTAGAGAAGGGCAAATGACTAATGGGAGTGTTGTATCAAAGGTGTTAAGAGAAAAGAAAGGCTTTTGTAAGCTAGTAAAAAGGGGAAAAAGCTGTTCTAGTCTTGCACAAAGTTAATGGATGCTTTGACTTACACATTCATTCTAAATTCCACAAGCCACCTCTAGGACATGGTCTTGTAAACACACTAGCAGGAGGTAAGCTGGAGTATGAACTTGCACAGAATGGACAGCTAAGCCATGATTGTCTGTGTTCATATATATCCTGCAGCAAATGGATACTGCTCTTTCATCCAGTTTGAATGAATAACATTTGATTAAATGAAAGAAGGGTAAAGCTACTTTGCTGCAGGGTAAGAGCAGTCTGGGCACTTTGCTATGGAGCAATTAAGGTACAGAATTCAGATCTGAATTGGTTTCTGGCAGATTATTTGTCAGGCCAACCAGCTGCCAGAGAAACATACATGGCTCACCAGAAAAACTCATCCAACCTTTGACCTCTTAAACCAGGCATGAGAGAAATCAAGGATTACTTTATGAATTAACAGTCTCTAAAGAGGTGGACAGCTTTTCTTTACACAGAAGATATAAGCAAAGAACAAAGATTTAAAAAAATAAGAGTTTGTTGGGTTTTACTGTATTTTTTCCTATAATGCTTGGTTACTGTTACAGCATCAATACTAACATGCTGAACATGACTAGTTTCAGAAAGAAGCACTTTAAGCTTGTAATAATGCAATTTCTAATGGCCTTTAAAGCCTTAAAGAGCAACTGTGCTTTACATTTTCTTTTGACCAATGGTGGATGTCTATAGCCTTGGAATAAAACACATCCTTCCTATCTTCTTCATCTCTGCCATCTCTGCCTCCTCCAGTTCACAAAATGCAAACTCCATATGGACAGGAAAGAGAGACTTCTGCCTGACGCTAATTAACTGGAATGCACTGGCTAAATGCATGTGGACCAGGCCAGATATTTTTATTTTAAAAGCCAATTACAATGAGCATTTTGCCTGATTAGAGTTACCAGCCATGCCATCAGTTTGTGCCTTAAAGCATATGGAAGCTCACTGGTTATCCTTAGTCATACAAGAGCCTGTTCATTTTCTGAAATCATTTGACATACAGCTTAATCATCCTCATATAACTGTTGTCAGGATTCTTGCTATGGCATTTTTTTCTATAATTGCTTCCTTTCTCATCCTTCTCCTTTGGAGAAGTCAGATCCTGTAGAAGAATCTTAAGGCACTTCTGTTATATCTCTTAATCAAAGAAAGAAGGTACGTTAAAAGCTGTCATTGTCAAGCTTCATTCTTGTTCTTCCCTTTCTTTTTATAACTTATTGTAACAGTCTTCACAACTTGACTTCCAAATTTATCACCAAATTCGCCAAGCCCTGGGTACAGATACCCCCCCACCACCACCTTCCACATCTTTACTCTTGACCAGTGTGAGACCCATCCAGTATGCTGGCAGTCTCTACTTATCCTGCCCCACTCCCATACATGCATGCTGGCTCAACCCGCTCCCCAGTGTTTCCACATGCATCTAGGACAAGAGAGGATGCCTGGGAGAAGGCAAAGGAATGAGAGGTTGTAGAGGAGTAGCCTTACTTCTTCAGGATGCTTTCTCAATTTTTTGGCAATACTTTTGAGTCACATAATCAAATTATTTGCTTAGAAAAAAATGTAATTAGTTTTGAGCAAATTAACTTTTAAAACTAATAACAGAAAATCAGTTTCCTGTAAAGAGATAAAGTTGTTACAATCACTCTAATTTTCACAAGCTTCCCTTAAGTACTAAGGTAGTTAATTTTCATCTAGGTATAACTTGTGGTTGCCTAGTAAAGGCCATGGGACCTAATTACTAAGCTAGATAGTCAGGCAGCTAGCCTGGACTAGCTTCAGTGCTGTCTTGGCTGTCTTGAAGTAGCTTCTTGAATTCTAGCTTAGATATATCTATCTGAGCTGCCACTTTGGGAATGTTAATTACATGTATAATCTGAGACAGAGAGGTCAGTGTTACCATAGAGTTTCAGTTGTCTACTCGTCCTGTTAAAAATTATTAATTTGCTTCCAAAAAGAACCATTCTTTCTGGGACACAGAACATGCTCACTGTTGGCCTTTTCCAGGAAATTTCCATATTAGCCTGCCACAATGTCCATCAGCCAAGGACAAGATAGAGTAGGGTCTTTTACGTGGGAGTATTATCACAGCATCAACATTTCCATTATAAATCCTATTTATAACTGCATCATAAATATTTATTCCATGTTGAAATTCAGCTAACAAGGACTGTACTGTGAAAACTTTCCTTACAGCGCTAATTTTCACTAGCATGGTGATTCATTTTGCAAGAATTATATTTTACCAGTGAAGGCTCAAAGTGTGTTGAAAAAGGTTAGGTTTCTCATGTTATTTTTTTAACACATGATAGGGGTTACATTAGCACATGTCTACAGCTGTGCTTTTTACCATACCTGCTACTTGACCATAAGCAGTGGGATTGCTCCCACTTACTGTGGGATTTTTACTGGTTTTTTTATAGGAAATAAGAAACAGAGGGAAGAGTAGAACATTAGAGAAAAATAGTCTTCACAGATGCATTCCACATTTGTCAAGGCCGGAGAAACAGATGGCTAATGTACATGGCAATTTATTCCAAGAAAGTCTGCAAGACGTAAAACTGACTTAGAAGTAGAGAGAGTGCAGAAGGAGATCTGAAAAAGAAAGATGTTATTCAGATTATAGACCTGAGTAGCATAGAGTAATATAGTACAGTTCACTATGATGTAGAAGATCCTACTGAGAATTTGGAAGAGATAAAGATTTCTACTTATTATTCTTGTAAATTATTCACTCGGATCATAATCTGACCAGGATTCAAATCTGGAACTAGAACACAGCCAGCATGGAATTGGTAGTTGCATTTTTTGTATGCTAAGATTAAATATGACTGTAAAAAGAGATGGTAGAGGGACAAAGAACAGGGTAATCTGAGATTATCCTCCATGACAGTATAGCTAAGAAGTGAAACAAAAAGGAGAGGGGAATAAAAGGATGACTCATGGAAATTAACAGAAGAATAGCCAACTGTGTCAGAGGAGGTTGAGAGTTCTGATATCTGACTAAGAAATCAGTAGAGACTCCTCAAAAAGTATCAGATGAAAAGCAGAAGTATTTTGTCAGAGGCAGTTGAAAAATATGAGAAGTATGGGATAGAGGAGCAGTAAATGGATATTGTAAACTTCAAATTTAGAAATGAAAACCTAGAGCACAGAGGTGAAGGGGTGAAATGACACTGCCAGGTCAGAGTGGTAAGTGGTATGATGAGAGGTTTATCTTAAAATACAAAAGATCAAGATTACAAGGTCCGACACAAAAGAACAAGACTAGCTCAGGATCAAGAGTGGGAGGGGAGAGACAAAGAGATGGTTATAGAACATGTTCTAACCTGTCACAGTGAGACAAGGCTCAACTCAATCAGTTCACTCAGTATGAGCAGATGAGTGTTCAAATACAGGCATTTTCTTACCCTCTGTCAGAAAATATTGGTGTGTGCCAACCCACAGTGCTTTCTGTGTGAAGCAGGTTTTAGCTAATAACAGCATCACTGTGCTTGAGCACCCACACAGTTCGCCAGAGCTGGCTCCCTGTGATTTCTACCTCTTCCCAGAGATCAGGCTAGTGCTCAAAGGAACCCATTTTTGTCAGTAGAAGATGTGAAAACAAAAATAATGTAGATCCTCAACAGCCTTTCAGAAAATGATCTGTGGAATTGCTCTGAACATTGGCAGCATCGTATGCAGCTCTGTGTCTACTCAGAAGGGAACATTTTGAAGGTGAACATAGTTGTTTTTCTTAATTTGTTAAACAAAAGGTTTACAGGAACAGTCTCTTTTTACTCTGTGTGTGTGCACGAGACCTCACCTGTTGGGAGAGAATAGATTGGAAGACTAAGTAGATGATATGCCCTAGTTTTACAAGAATTAACTTGATTCTTCTATTTCTATAGTTCTGGCATTTCCAGTGCAGCAGTCAGTTCTGTTAGCTTACTTCAGGCTCCTAAACTTCTTAATTGATTCCATTGCTAGATATAAGTAATTCATTTTGCTGGAAGTGCAGCGTAACTTAATGAATACTATCATCTTTTCATGGAATACTATTTCTGAATATCGAAAAATACTTGATTAACTCTTCATCCTCCAAAACATTCATAAATGCATGTATTTTAAAAACAGTATATTTTGGGTGCCTCTGTTTTATACCTGTGTTTGCATTGCTCAAGTTCATAAATTCAACTGGTTTTTCTCTAAACACAGTAAGATAAAGGATGTTTCTACAAAAATGGAGCCTAATGTTATCATATCATGATTAATCCCTTTAAATATCTGGAGTTTAAGTAATGTAGGTGTAAATCTGTGAGTAGATCCAGTGAACTCTAAAACTATCTAGTTATTTCAATGTTACTTTGCCTGTATAGATCATTCAAATGTAATTTTGATTGTTTGATGACATACATATATTTCATGTCTCCCCAATATTGAGCCTTATTGGCAGATATTCCACAGGCACAAGAAGTGCTGACATCTAGAACCCTCACTGCATATCCTAGGATCTGCTTTTTTTTTTTTTTAGCACAGGAGTGGAAAAGCATTCAGAGAAAAAACATGGAGACACTATTTATTTTTTTGTCAAATAAGGATTTTAAAAGAGCCAAAAGTTAGAGGACTTTGGCAAAAATGTCACTCTGTTATGAAATTCACTTAACAGCAAAACCATTGCATTGAAAAGCATCTGACAGCTATGAATAATGTTTTTCTCCTCCTCCCAAGATCTCTAAATCATGTCATTTTGTGGTTGCTCGGAGTTGCTTGTGTAAGTGGTTACAGTTTTAATCTGAAGCTGTGTGATCCACATCAGGAGAGCAACTACCATAGTTCCAGTAATTTCTTGTATCTATGTAAACCTGTGTATGCAGAGAGATGGAGCAGGAGCTTGAGGGTTGGTTTGTGTAAGAAATTTTCTTTAAAATTGTTTTCAATATATGATATCAAATTCTGCAAAGACAGTCAAATGCATGGAAGAAAAACCTATTGCTTCCTCCATATTTGTATGTGGCCCAGGAGGCAGTGTATCTAGTACCGCTGTGAGACTTATTACGAGTCTCTCACTGGAAACTGTTATGCTTATGTTGAAAGTTTTTATATGAAATAGAAAGGCAAACACATGACAGCTATGCAAGAGGAGAGAATATACTAATGAACAATGAACAACAAATATTAAGAGCCATTGAGTATTCTATTTTTAATGTAAAGCGTAACTGCCAAAGTAATTTCAGTTTTGATCCTGAACATGAATTATAGTATATTTTCCTGTTTAGCTAAAAGATGAGACGTGACAGTTGTAGTGTTTTCAAAAGGAGACTCAAATGTGTTTAGATTGTTTTCATGTCTAATAACAGTAGGAATACTGGAGGTTGTTTGTGAGAAAAAGAAGGAAGTGAAAGAAAGCAGGGAAAGAGAAGCCTAATAAAATGACAAGAAATATAGTAGTTGTCTCCTCCAAGTCTTCACTAATGACTAGCCAAATATCATGGATGATATGTTGCATATTTCTATAGTATGGTGAACAGCATATAATTTAAATCGGCAAGTATTAGTGGTGTGTTGCAAACAAAAGTTTGAATGGAGGAAAACTATATCCTCAGTAGGATTCCACATATAGCTGCAAGTGACTACTACCATTTACAGCAGTGATCGCTCACCAAATGCAAGACTACTTTGCAGGACTGTCAGACAAAGTATTTAAACTGAAGACAGCAACTTGCTCCTCAGAAGTGGTATGAGAAGTCCTTAAGGGCTGACAGATTCAGCCAGTTGGAGATAAGATGTGAACCTGCCCCTGTTGAGGTCCATTGCCAAACCCCCATGGAGCAGGAAGATAGCCATGCACTTGAAATGTGATATGGCAGGAGAAGCAGCTAATACTCTTCCAGACTCTATATACAGAAGCACATCATGGAGAAGAAGGGTAATGGTCTGTTCTCTGCATGATCCCATGACACTGAATCTGAAATATTGTGTATAGCTTTGGGCATCCTCATATCAGAAAGATGTGGAGATGCTGAAATATAAGAAGTGTGAATTCTACTGGCTAATGGCAGCTATTATGCCACATTAACAGTCTCTTTATAGATATGGAATTAATCTTTTTAGAGAATATGCAGTTGTGATGAGAACAGAGTCACAGCTTTTCACTTCTGCCCATCTGCCACAGTTTAGCCCCATCCGGCCAAATTTCAGCAGCTAATACCGTGCAGTTGAGCCTCCAAAATCCCTTCCACACACACTCCCCACAGGGAAAGGGGAGAGGGAAATAACAGGAAAAAGATTTGAGGATTGGAAACTAAACCAAGAGCTTTGGTGAAATAATAGTCATAAGAAGAAAAGTAATAAAATATCTATGAATATATGAGATCATGCACCCAGGTCCTCACTGGACGTCGGCTGTCACAGAAGAGAGCAAGACCCTTGTGATGTCTCAATTTTATACCAAGTATGATGTATATGGGATGGAATACTCTGTTGATCAGTTTAGGGTCACTTGCCCTATCCACATTTCCTTGCAGATGCAGCTCCTTTTCCACCAGCTTGAGAATGGCCTTGTTTAGTTTTCAGAGAATGAAGTTCCTTTCAGCAACTGAGTTAGTCACAGTTTACCTCAAACACAGATTCTCGTTTACCTCAAACTACATTACCATCATTTATATTAGATACCAAGGAGCTTAAAGAACTCTACTGCTGCAGTTAATGTTTGCTAAATTTTCCAGTGGATTTTTTTTGGAGGTTTCAGAAAAATATTCCCATGTTGAGAGGTTTATGTAGCGTTCTTAATTATAGCAGTAAAACATACACTGACACCAGGCTTCAATGTCCCTCATGACTCGATGCAGCTCAGCTGAAGTAAAGTAGGCTTTAGATTTTGTGTGAAAAAGCCAAAAATTTACCTTCTCAGTTATCTCCTATTAAGCAGCCTGCAGGCTCAGAAGCGTTCAAGTAGATTATAGTACTTGTGTTATTTAGCCAGGAGCATTCACCTTAAATACAACACATGTATATTACCCAGCCTGGAAAAAATGAAGGCTGCCCTATATACAGGAGCCATATGCAGCACCATACAATCTTGTCATATATTTTTTTGAAGCTCTGCATATTCATCAACAGAAAATTGGGGTAAGTAAAGCAAACCATAATTAAGATTGTAGTCATGAGCAATTTCAATGTCCATAAGCTGATGCCCCAGTGAAGTGTTAGGGAGAGCTGCACAGCATTCGTCGAGCTATCTATCAGATAGATCTGTTACATTTTTCTGATGGTAATGAATCTGAAACTGTAAAGATCTACACAGCATAATGTACTATGGAGGTACAATTATGAATTTTGTACCTTGTTTCACAAATGTTACTGCTACTTCAGTCACCTAAAGCAGTCAGAGAAATGAAGCAGAGATTGGATCTACAGTCAGATAAAATACATTCTTATTTAGTGCTGACTACAGGCAGTTTTTGAGATTCATTAGTCTGTTCTTTCCTGTTTTCACATCTTGCAATGCGTATATGTCTACTCTATAATGATGCATTTATAAACCTTTTGAGGAAGAAAGATCTTCCTTTTAGAGATTCTTTCATCCTTAATTATTTTTAGTTGTTTATTAGAGAATACAGAAATACTGTTTATGTGTTATATTTGGATATGTTAACGGTAGGATGACTCATATTAGTTTCAGATTTGGAGGAACTGATAAGAAGGGAGAGGAGGCATTCTGGTTTTCATACAGATAGGAATTGCCCTAACATCCCTGTTTTATTACCCTGCTGCTAGACTCACAAGTTTATGATATTGCGTAAGATTTGGATGGTTTGGTGGATGTCCGTTTCCTTTTTTGTTGTCATCACTGCTCCTAACATCTCAAGTTCACGTGCTTGAGTGTTTGTTTTAAAGTTTTCAAGAAGTTTCTTGCAGCACTGTGAGATAGCAAGATACCATCAACAAAAAGTATCTGTGTGAAATGCAGAGACTAGCAGTAAAGTAGATGGATCACAGGCCACACAAACAGTTCTCTCATGCTGTGTAAACATCAGAGCAGAGTAAACATAGAGGCATAAGAACTATCCGTGGTTTTCAACGAAGTGCATGTGTGGCTAGTAAATAAGTAACTCATTACTCTTGATCTTTGTCTAGTGCATGACAGGAAACTTTTGATTGGGGTTTTGAGAAAGCCCCTTTATTTACATTCATGTCAAAACTAGGGGGAAAAAAAAGTACTGACAGGTATTTCAAAGATGGTATTCTAGCAAAACTACTTGGAAGTTATACTGCACAAAACTGTTTCCTGAGCAGAGATAAAGAAAGTGGTTGAGAGGGCAGCCTTGATACATAGGAATTTGTATGTTTGTGGTTATTCTGCATAAGACATTTAATAAGTAATTTCTACCAGTGATTACCTGTTGTAGGTGCATGTCTTTACTTAGCAAGAAGGGAAGGTTGCATTTAGAACTTTATTAAAACCTTTTTGTGTTCAGTGATGCTACCTTTTAAGGTTAGTCCAAGGTGGAATATTTGTGTATTCTAACTTCTACATTACTGAATGATGATGCCGCTTTTCAGGTTGTGGCAATAGTATAATATCACATTATGTGCTATCTTTATATAATATTTTTAGGTCATGTTGGTAGTACATGGTTTAAAGGACAGCAGTCTACCAGATCAAATCACAACAGTTCCATAAAATAAATACCTGCAAGTATCATTCTCCATGACGTTTATGAATCTAGTGAGTAACTCTTGGCTCATGTTAGTTTCAACGTAGCCTCCAGTACAGAAGGAGAAGACAGGCTACCAGGAATAGTGTTTCAGGAAGCAGCAATGCTAGCAACAAATTCAGAAGCCCTAGAAGCCTTAGCTGGAGTAAATTTCAGTGAAAGGAAGGTATTGTCAAGTGGGGGGATGAGGAGGAAATGAAGATTTGGTAGTAAGATTGAATTAAGAAAGATTACAAAGTATCCCAAAGGATAAACATATTTTAGAGTATTTTTGGATTATGCAAAGCATGCAGTCTTCTTCCTCTTCTTCACCTTGTAGTTTGTATTCCTAGGCAACCATGGTACTTCCATGCTAATGGTAAGAAGCCCAGGAAAATAAGGAACTATTTTAAGGCAGCCAAATGGAACTTAAATATTGATCCAGGCAAGATTTTTAATTTTTTCCTTGCTAGGGAAGCTGCTTGCTATCCTTTAAAATGTTGATCATACCTCACCAAAATCCCATTGCCATCAGAGGCTAAATAATCAGCAGGCATCCAGACTTGGGTTTCTTTTAAATCTCACTGGATAGTGTCAAGAGTCCTCTCCATTTCATTTCCTGTTTCTCTTTTTCAACATGCTTTATTCTTAAACTTTAGGAAATGTGCAATTGTTTTTGCTATATTCTCAAGTACAGCTAAGCAGAACCATTATTCCAGCTGGCATAACTGACTTCAGAGGCAGCCAAAACAGGGCTACAGGGCCTACATATGTCATTTTTAATTAAGGAATTATTAAATAACATATATATGTGTCATTAGGAGTAAGGCATTTCTTTCTAGGGAAATCCCACCTCCAACTTGGCAATCAAGTCAAATGCTCTTTTACTGTCTGGAGGCCAGAAATCTTACATACTTTGCTTCACCTTGACCCAGCCATGAAGCAGTTGTACCATTCCATGTCCTGTTGCTGGGCCACTAGCTCCATTAGAAGGATACTGCAGACAACTGGGGTGATAAACTCTTGAACTACCATGTACAAGTCAGGCAGAAATGATGACTAAGACCCCTATGCCACTTTAATCACCTTGCCTTAAATCTATCAATTTCCTATGGCTATAATCCTCATCCCTTAATTTCCAGCCCCATTCAGTCCCCATTAATGGCTAACAAACATTAACCATAGTCATATCTCTGCTCTGCTGAGTTCTTCAACATATATTACACATACATTGCACAGTCCTCCATGCTTTTGAGCTGCATTCAAGCCAGCAGACTAGCAGTTAAAAGCTTTTTTTTCCCCTGTTACCAGTATTGTCTTCAGAAAAACAAGAATAAAACTAAGGGAGTACTAATGACATTAATTATAGTTCTTCCCCCACACAAGCAATAATAAAAAATCTTGTCTTTCTAAAATTTACTGAATATAGTTATTTGCAGTTTCATAATGACTCATTGAATCTCTTCTTTTAGTAGACTGATAAATGATTATATTTATTTCCTTCACCTACCTTAACCATCCTGAAATCTGAGGAATTATTATAAAACAGATGTCTTACCCTGAAAAATCCTAACATAAGAGCATGTTGGATGTTTGCAGGAAATAAGATCCAATACTAGTTTATCCTTTAATGGGTCGCTAAGCTTTCTAACTTTTATTAATGTTCATCAGAGTTGCAAATAAATCTTTTATGAGAGCATAGACATTGTTGACAACAATGGTACTTTAGAAAACCATTGATCACTTCAGAATATAATAACCCAGTGGTTTCACCAGCCTGTTTCATGTACAGTATATAGCAACTTGTAGACCCAACAGCAAGTTATATGTTTTCCTTTTTTAGTACAGTGCATTTAAACACAAAAGACTTCAGCTTTTGCTTCAACAAATACAGTAGACAGCGTTTTGCTTCTCCAGGAAGATGACATTTACGAAAATATGCAACAAACTTATGGCTGAAGTCCTGTTTTGGCTTTGATAATTCAAAAGACTTACGCTCTGTTCCTGGTTTTGACACAGGCTTCCTGTAAAAATTTAGGCTAACACTTTACCAAAGATTTTGCAAAGCTTTGAGCATGGCAGGGCTTTATTGGCAACTGATCACCAAATTCAGAGATATTATTCAGATGAAGCATGTGCTTTGCATCATGATTTCCCTTCGTTTTAGCTCCCCTATTTCATAGAATCATAGAATAACCAGGTTGGAAGAGACCCACCAGATCATCGAGTCCAACCATTCCAATCAATCACTAAACCATGCCCCTTAGCATCTTGTCCACCTGTGCCTTAAACACCTCCAGGGAAGGTGAATCAACCACCTCCCTGGGCAGCCTGTTCAGTGCCCAATGACCCTTCCTGTGAAAATTTTTTTCCTAATACCCAGCCTAAATCTCCCCTGTCACTTAGGAGAAGAGGCCATTACCCTCCTTTCTACAACTTCCTTTCAGGTAGTTATAGAGAGGAATGAGGTCACCTCTCAGCCTCCTCTTCTCCAGGCTAAACAACCCCAACTCTCTCAGCCATTCCTCATAAGGCCTGTTCTCCAGCCCCTTCACCAGGGGTGGAGATATCATGAAGAATTTATTACATGTTTACAAAATTATTCATAAAGTTGGGGTTTTTTTCTTAAAGAGAAGCTCTTTTTTTGTCTTTTTTTTCTGTAAAATTCAACAGAGTAAGAACTACTTTCATATATTAAGGAGGTGGTTTTGTGAAGTTTTACATTTTCCTCTGGAAAACAAGAGAGGACATCTGAAGAACAAAATTGATCTCTACAGTAAAGAACACAACAACCTCTAGGTTTTAAACATAGTTTTGCAAGTTATGATGACCTGATTAATCATAGTATCGTTGATAATGTCAGGTGATCCCCAAATCAGCATTTCTACACAGGTTATAATTACAGCACCTTCCATCCAAATCTCTTATAACTGACTTAAAGGTTGGGTCTAGGCCTTCACAAACTGAAGGAGGAAAAGAGGAAGGAGAATCCTCACCCCTTGTGCAGCAGCCAGCCAGCCACATTACAACTTGGAGTACCAGTCCACCACAGCTATTGGAGGTAGCCAGGTGACAAGATGGCTAGAGTGCTATAGCCTGTGCTTACCTATAGGGTCTTACAGGAACCTGCTTCAGTCCCATAGAGTCCAGGCCTGCGGGACATCTTCTGTCATAGTGTGGAGAGAGGCTGTCATCTGTATTGCATAGCATCTCAAGCTTAGCTCAGAGAAACCTACTTTCCCAAAATTTTTTGCTGTTTCCAGAGTAAGAGCTCTTATACTCACGGAGTTTCTCAGAACATTCCCTCTCAGGTGAAATGCATCTGACACTAATAAAATGTTTTCTGTGGATACTGTTTGCTGATATCAACAGAATTCTGTCTCTTAAGTAATTTCAGTTTAGAGAAAACCTTTTAAACTTATGTCCACTGCATAGTTCTTTTTCATATGTGGACCAAGTAGTATGCTATAACAAGGTCACACAGGAGTATGTGGAAAGTTGCAAAAGAGTAGGATGCAATGAATTAACTCCTAAAGAAAATAGTGCTATACAGAACTAAAATGTGCTAGGATATATAGTATCCTTCAGTTTTCATATTACAATTTTGAATTTAGTGGTCTAGTGTATTTTAGTTCTGTAAATTACTAATTACTCTGTTGTTCTGTGGTATTAGAAAAGCTACAGAAATGTTCTTGTATTATTGACAATGCACTGCCCTACAATCCTGACACAAAGAAATCAGAATTTTTTATTTAGTTGATGTGTTACTACAGAAGTCCTTTATGCCAGTTGAAAGAAGTATTAACTTCATAATTTTGATAATATAGAAAACATTACACTCAAATGAGGCAAAAGCTCATTAAATTGTGGAAATGAGATTTATAGCAGATTACTCAATTATGCATAGTGACTGTGGAATTCAGAATTGCTCCTTCAAGAATCACCAGCCCTACTTTAAGGAATCCTAGTGCCTTTGGCATTTCCTGAGCCCATCTTCATTCTGTCCCACCCTTTTCCCATATCCTAATCCTTTTTCTTTTGCAAACAGGTCAAAATAGATGAAACTGGCTGGATTGAATAGGTGGAAGTGTGACATGAAACCTGTATATATAGATAGATACCTGTGCCTCACTGTCTTAGGCACATTCTGCAGTCCCTGTCGAGCTTCAGTTGTCTTCGTGAACTGATAAGGTACAAGGTCTCTTCTTAGCCCTCTTGGGAAACACTGACTGCATATACAGTGTTCTCCAAGATGACATTTTCACACACTGCTTGAGCCACAATCCTGAGACAGTCCCATGCTGCCAATATGTATACCTCACTAGGCCGTGGGGGAAAGCATGCGGCTGTCACCTCTCTAAAAATGCTGTGGCAGAACCAGGGCACCCTTCTCTTCTCATTTACAGGGCTGGCCATCCTGTCACATCACTTACTGGAGCCCTTCCAGGAGGAAGGACATGTTACAGAAGAACTCAACAAGAAAATCTAGATTTAGAACAAATGGGGGTGTGTCTGCAACCAAACCAAAGCTTCCCTCACCCTGCAGCCATCAGTGAAATGCTGTTCAAGCAGACTAGCAAACAGTATGAAGACTCTGTGTGCACACATTACACACATCCTCACAGTCTTTTGGTTTTCAGATGCTATTCTCTCTCAAATACTGGCTAACTCACACTTCATTGGCACCGTCCAGATGCTGGTATCACAACAGCTGTGTGAGCCAAAACTGCCCCATAGCTGACCTTCATCCAGCAAAGATGTATCAGTTTTGAACCAACTATAGCTGGCCAGCATGTCACCATAAGAATAAAAACATGTTCATCCACAGGGAGAGCTTTACAATGTTAGGAAACATTTTTTTGTTTCTGCTTTCCATACTAGGTTCTCCTTAGTCACTCAGACATATTGTCTCTAGGAATACATCTACTGATTGGCTGAACTGCAAACTGAAGAACAGAACTCTTTGTTTATTTCCTAGACAGATAATCCCATCTTATCTTCTTCTCACCCTCAAATGCTATTCTTTTCCTCATTTAGATCAAGTAACTGAGAAATCTTGTAGGATCAGATGTTAACGACTCTCTTTCCAAATTCTCTCAACCCTGATTCCTTTAAACTCACACTGTAAATTGCTCTTACACTGAACGAGAAGGACTGTTGGCCATGGCTATAGTGTTAGATAATGCCTTAAGCAGAGGGTACAAGGTAAGTCTTGGCAAGTATTCCTAGTCCTCAGAAGGGACCAAGAACTGTGGTCTTGCTGCTTGGAGCTGGTGGTTCAGACAGGTGCATGATCTTATTCTACTTAATACAGTGAACAGATGTAAAAAAAGTCCTTGGACAATCTCCAAAGCTAACTTGTGCATAGAGCCAAGAATTTGAGTGTTGGAAAGACCTGCCTGGCAAGACTGGAGGCAAGGGATGTATCTCTAATAGCCATATGTGATGTAGAAGGAGGTGGGAGGGAGGACTGTTGTGTTATGTTAAGGCAATTGTTGAACGTCTGGTTGGACACCCTTGGATTTTATTTGGATGCAGAAAGCTACAGCCTTCCGTGCTAGGGCTGTGTCACTTACCATCAAATATTGCCAAATACACAGTTTAAAAATGGCATTGTTAACCTATGGACAGTTAACTGCTTTGGAGTGCTTAAGCTAAGGATGGCATTTTTACTTTGGTTTAAGTTTTTTAGTTTCCAGCCTACCAGTGTATTGTGGAAACATGGGCAGCTGAGATCTGACTACCTTCTTGTTACATGAACTGGAGTTGCGAGGTCTCCAGAAGAGTGAGAATCCCTCTGGCCAGCCTTGGGAGGCTTTTAGTTCATCATAGGAGACATGGAAAGGGATGACATTTCTGAGGCCCAAAAATGTTCCTAATGAAAGTGTCTTCAGTCTGTCAAGTGCTATCAGATACTAGAAGTCATATCTTTACATCTGTTGGTCAGTGGAGAGCTGTCACAGAAAGTGAATTTTCTAGATAGGTCAGAAGCAAAGCAGGTGCCATTTCAGCAGCATTGTAAGGCTAAAGAGAGAATATTCCAATTGGAATAGCAATTATAAGGAATGAACTAAGGTAGATGTGGATATGTCCATTATAAATAATCATTGCAATTTGACAGCTTTGTGGCTTGAGCTTAAAGATTTAGGCAGAGCTCTTTTGCTATTCATTTCTATATCCTGTGTGAACAGAGAAGAAAAACAGGGTTTGTAAATGTTAAAAACCTCAGTGCAACCCTTACGCATCTCAGCAAGGATGGAAGAAAATGCCCTACATGGAGAATTTTGTGCATGGTGGTCATAACTGTAACTTTATATATGGCAACTTTTAATTTGTATTACACTGCTTTCTCTTTTACCAGAAATATTATAAAAAGCTGTAAGAACCAGTCCTCTAGTCCTCTCTACCTGTGCAGACTTAACTTCTCAAAACTTCCTCCTCAAACTTCATTTGGGAACAAATCCCTGTTTTCCTATGTCCAGCTTTCCTTCTCAAGAACTCCTTATTTCCACTTCTGGAATTTAGAGATGCCAAAATCATTGTGATTCTACTGCTCAAAAGAGATTGCATGCCAAGCAATCCTTCTCAGCAATACTTACTTACCAGATGACTCAGTAACTTCCAAAAAATTCATACTGCTCTTTCTTTCTTCCTTCCTTCCTCTCATCTCAGCACTATGTAGTGATGCATATGCTGCTGGCATCTGTAAAAACACTGTATCTGCCTGACACAGTTATCCGTCTATAAATTGAAAAGCAGAAAAATGTGTGCTTACTTTCTTCTCTGGCCACAGAATTTCTCTATGACATAAAACACAGATAAACCTCATTTACAGAAGATAAAAGAAATCAAAGGAAAGGTGTTGTGCTAGCAGAGATAGAAGTGGAAAAACAGTTGCAATTTATTTTGCAGAAGCCATTATCCAACATACAGAAAGACTGTTGTTGTTCTCTATTATCAGAGTTCCCCAGCTTCTTATTTCTTCTAGGACCTGATCCTGGAATCTGGGATGTGGCCTTCAGGACGAAAAATAGAAAAAGTTGCCCACAATTCAAACAGTATTACAGCAGTTTTGTTTCTTCAGCAGAGTGTTTGCTCAAGTTTTAGCATTGAACTGTTAAATCAGACAAACAAAACCTGGAGCAAAGCATGTCAGCCAGCTTGTCTTTATGTAAACAGCAGCATAGAAATGTACCTTGATTGGTAAGTCCTAGTGGTGAATGTGTTCGTGAGTGTTTAGCTAGGATTTACGGAGAGATTATTCTTCATACTAGCTGCTCTGTAAGTATTTCCTTAGTGAATGTGAGAAAATTTGTCTTCCTAGCTTCTAAGCAGACTTGTGTTACTGACTAGAGTGATTAACTTGTGTCTTCATATGGTAAGTGATTGGATAAGGAAGACAAAGCTAATGTGTGATAATTCAATACTTGTATGTAAGACAGGTTCACATGGACATGAGGGGAAGCAAAGGGATTCAAGCACTGCTTCCTATAGATTACAGGACAAAAGAGATGTTTCATTTTGATGGTTGATTACTTCCATGTCAAATAGATACTATCATCATGAGGGTACAGTTAAATAGATTAGGGTAATTAAGCAAAACATACCTCAAAACAAGAAAGGATGATAGATTTTTAAGGTAAGTCACTCTTCAGACCCTCAGACATGACTTAGAGACAGTTTATGTCCTATGACCTTTTGCAAAGGTGAAGACAAAGTGACTGAAGCAAATTAGTAAGTAGTTCAACAATTCCCAAAAAAATACAGTAACTTCTACTACTGACCATTTGAGAGTAAATCACTGTGGATGTCAGTGAATTTTTGGTAACACCTGCCCCTGCCTACATTGTAATGAGGCAGTCCAATCTGACATCCCAGTGCAATAGTTTTACTGTGAAGTGTTATTTTTGTTTTAATCATATTTCTATTACACTGTTTTTCAGGCCCTGATTATATCAAACAAAAATTTCAAGAAGGAGTGGAGGTGAAAGAAAAATCTGAAGAAAAAGTTCAGGAAAAACTACCTACCCCTAAGGAGTCACCTCACTTTTATCGAAAAGGTACTACACCCCCTCGAACCCCAGAAACAAGTCCAAGGAATAGTCCTCCTCTTCCTTCTGAGCCTTCTCCTTTAAAGCAACTGAAAAAGCAAAGCTCCACTTCCGGGTCAAGACCCAGTCAAGAAAAAAAGCTTTTAGCCACTGAGAATATAACACCTGCAATTAACAAGCCTTTATATTCAAAAGCACCAGTGAAGGAGGAAGTAGCTGTGAAACACCAGCCAAAGTCTTCAGCCCATCACAATCCCATCAGCACAGAAAATGGGGAGCTACATGGTCACTACCATGGTTATTATGTAAAAATGAATCCAACAGTGCTTCCACAGGAGCTCAGGGAAGAAGATGAATATGTCAACCCATCACCATCAACACTTGCACGGATACCACCCTCACAGAAGCCTAGTCCTGCTAGGTCTGGGGGTAAACCAGAAGCCAAAGAAAACAAACCTGACACAAAAATTAAGAAACCAGAATTTGCTGCACCAAAGAACCCAGCTAATAATGGATCACATTCAGCGGTGGAAAAGGAGGTAGAAAACAGCTTGGTGAGTATTACAAAACACATTTTCACTTTCACTGCCCTTTCCTCTTCTAATGCTGAGCTCTGAAACCTAAAGACAGGCAAAACTCACTTCTGTCAAATCTTCATCTGAATACAGTTTGCTAACTAGAAACCACTACCTCAGACTGGAGCGAGGAACACATATTCTAGTACTTTAAATTTCTTTTTGAAAACTGAGAAGGAATATTTGATAGCCAGATACTGGCAGAGTTTTGAAACATGAATCTCTGTTAGCTGTAGACTGAAAAGTTAACCTTTAGTGAATGAAGAGGTCTAGATAATTGCTGTAATGTTTCTTTTTTATAAGCATTATTTCTTTGAATCATTTTTGGTGGTCCAGTAGAAAAAAAAAAAAAACAAACAGCATGTCATTATTTAGATGGGATAAACAGAACCCATTTAATGAGATCCAGATAGCCTAGCACTGATCTGAGGCAAAACGGTTGAATAATTGACACCAGACTCCATTAATAAAGAATTCAAAAATAAGGAGGTGTAAGAATTTCCAACCAACATGCATTGTGAAATATCTTGTCAAACAAGCTTGACATCTCCAGGTGTGACAGAG
The DNA here is from genome assembly GCA_013389865.1 of Piaya cayana. Lineage (NCBI taxonomy): Eukaryota > Metazoa > Chordata > Aves > Cuculiformes > Coccyzidae > Piaya > Piaya cayana. Next base: position 29,955 of record WAAB01005931.1, read on the forward strand.
GAATCATATCCTCAATCAAGAAGGTCACTTGGTTTGCTTTTACACAGTTATTTATTTTGACAAGGAAGCCAGAGTAATGCAAAGGCTAAATGTCATATTAAGAAATTTTTTTATAGCTGGCTGATGTTTCTCAAAAAATAATTGGAAAAATAGCAGTAATTTGGCATTATTCAGGTGAGGTCATTCTTGGATTAATTCTGCTGCTCTATTTCATTAACATTCTTTTTAATGACAGAGAAGAGGACATTATAGTGCTATGTATAAAGTTTACAGAAGACACAGAGACCAGGAAAATAATGAAGTATCAGTTTACCAATACAAGCTGATCCAAATTGCCTGCTCAGAAAGATGCTAGTATTATTATCTAAATGATGCACAGCAAAATGTAAGATCATATGCTGAAAGACAGTTAACGGAGCGTAGCCATGCAGGTTCAAAACTGGAAAAAAATTGGTGGATCAGAAGCAAAAGAGGCAACTGAGCATGAGTTCCTAGTCTGCTGCTGTTGTTCAGAGATGTTTAATATAATCCTTAGATTTATCAACAGGAAAGATTAAGCAAAGAGTACATAGTAGTCTGTTTTATCTGGTTTTTGGCACGGATGCAACCACTTCTGGAATAAAATGCGTATCTATAAATCAGGGATTTAAAATGAAAAAAACCTTAAGGGAAAGGCCCCCAAAGAGCTGCAATAATTATTAAAGCATGTCTTAAAATGAAAGATTCAAAGCAAAAAGAAAATAAAATAAAAATCTGACAGATAAATCACTTTCTGTAAGTACACTTTATACAATAGTTTCCCAAGCAAATAGGCAAATGTGTAAGAAGATCCAGCAGCTGGAGAGATTTATCTAAAATTCTTCCTTTAAGTTGCTTTCAATATATTAATTAGAGGTAACATCATTTTTAAAATGCTGAGCTTTTGAAGCTGTCACTGAATAGTTTGATAATGAGCGTTTTCCCAAGATGATATCCTCTAGTTCAGCAGGAAGCTTATATTCTATTCTGTGGGGATCAAAGTAGATGTTCACAGTGGTTTTGTAATCTGCAAATCTGTATTACAGCTGATATCAGCCCTTTAACCTTTAAAATCTCAGAGATATGTCTTCTATGTAGGGTAACACAAAGCTGTCAGGCTTTTAAACGTTGAGTGAGCATGCACAAATTTTTAGCCTGAATTGGAATTTTTTGTTCAGCTCTGGTGAAAAGAAGTGGCTAGAAATAGTCATTATTTTTCCTGCATTCCATTCAAACCAAATAACAGTTTGGAGCTGAGAGAGTATTCACCTTAAGAAACCAAGTAGGGCACCTAAAAAGCAATGTATTGACTTTCTAGAATAATCAGATTAAAGATCATGAGCCTGTTATCAGGAAAGGTGAAAAAGTGATGAGGTATACAAAATTTGGGAACTGTTCCACTGCTTCATCTGGAGCACCTTGATTGTGTTATGCTTATTATCAGCATTTTAAAAAGGGAGGTAGAGTTTAGGAAGTTATTTTTAATCTAACAGCATTTTAAGATATATGTAGATGTATTTTTCTCGAAGATTTTTTCCATGTGTCTCTAAATTTGCTTTTATAGAAAAAAATCCCTGCATGCTTATTTCTTTAAAATGCTGAGATGAGTAAAAATAGTTAAAGCAGAAAGGAGTAGCCTACTGACCTAGCAGACTGAGGGAGTACAGAATGACTGTTAACACTGACTGGACACTTTTCTTTTTAAGTTTTAGTATCACCTTCAGAAAAAACAGCCTGTTCTGCAGTGCTTCTGGACCTAGCTCAATTGCATGCCTGAGATACACAGTAGCTAGCCTAAGAGTGCACAATCACTGAGAAAAAGCCAGATTAGTGTATTTCTCTTTATCCCCAAAGCTTCTCAACATTGAGAGACTTCAAAATTCTAGGGCTGCATTGGAGAATTATTTTGGTTTAGTTAGTAATTGCAATTGCTTTGTAGTCATCCTGAAAAATTATTCTGTTGTGATTTGAAAGTAAATTTTCCTTAGATCCTCCATAAAAGTTTTTAGATATATTTGTTAAGAAATGTAAAGAGAAAACAAATCTCACTCTCATGAAAACAAAATAAGAAAACCTGATTTTCAAATGCAAAAATGAATCTCTAGCATTTATTGAGCACTTTCATTAGATTACTCAAAAATGCTGTAAAAAAATAATTCTGTGCTTTTTCCAAATATCCAGTGATAATGAGTTAAGAACATAGAGGGTGTAAGATTTTCAGTACTTCCTTTTGTGTATCTGACTCAAAGCTCTTTCTCACATCTGACTGAAACGTGAACTTTAATTTTAATTAAGATCTTTAAATAGCTTTATTTACAGAAAAGTTTGCAGGAGCTGTTTTAGTAATCAAATCCATGTTTTGTATTTTCTATGAATCCCTACATCCCTAAGAATGTCATTGAATATCATCTGTGTCATAACTCAGTTATAGAAACAGTACTGATTCTCTAGATACCCCCATTTCTGGCAGTTTACTTGAAAAATATGAGCATATGCTTCTTATATCATACATATAAATGATGTTCTCTGTGTACTTATTTTCTGATGCCCAAAAATCAGAGTTTAAAATCATTTCAGAGATCATAAGGAGCCAAAGGATTCTATCAGTTTTATCAAGGTGAAAACGTGCATTAAACCCTTTAACAAATTCACTGTTTGTCAGCTGCTCAGTTTGCTGTCAGTTTATCCTAATGAATAAGAGGCAAATGATAATTTTTTCACTCACAGTTAGGCACTTCCAGATTACCTTATATTTACCACAGAGTGAAGCGTGTGCAAAGACGCTTGAACACAAACCAAGACTAACTGTTGTTTCTAATTGCTTATTAATAGCCTGTAGCCCCAGTGTCAGCTTGCGTGCTGCTATCCCACCTTGCATATGAGCTAATTTAAGATTATCTTAGATTTGTGTAAAAAGTAGGATTGAATTGCAGAAAATACCATTGTAGTTTCATCTGTGGATAAACATTTGACTTGCCTGGTATGTGTGCACGTGTTGTCCTAGGTCAGGTACAAGCTTATGCACCAGTGTTCTACTATATGGTTATTTTCTTGTTTCATATTTAAAGATTATTAAGCTACACAGAGTGTTTCGCCTGCTTTTTACCTGTATCTAAAATCATTACATTTTGCTGAATGTTATGCAATGTGCTTCTACTCTCATCTCTGTTCGCTTAAAATCCAGTTAGTAAAGGCATAACTACTGTGATGTTAGAAAAATAGATCACTATTTGCCTGATCCTATAAAAAAGCCTTTGAGTAAGACTCATGCTAAATTTAATGGACATTCCTGATGCAGTGGAATTACCAGACAAATCTTGATACTTTCTGGTGCTACATTTTAGGAAAATAACTTACTTTCCTCCCCAGATGAAAATTAATCAGATGGTTATATTTTTAACTATGTAAGTGGCTGATTCACTAGAAGCTGGAAGGGCAGGTTTTGAGCAGGACTGGAGCTTTTTCTACTGCAGCTCCCTTAGTGCACCTGTTTTAGTCACTCCTGGACTGTTCAACCTAATTTTGGCTTTTGCTATTTTAAGTACTTGCAGGACACTAAAGTCTTATTTGTGGTATTTGTCTTAAAGCATTGAATACTCATTTCACAGATATCTAAAAAACAGGTAATAGTTTGTTGCATAATAACCATATACTCCACAAATATCGTTTGATCATTCTTTAGTGTGTCAGGGAACTCTGCTTTGGACTGAAAGTTGTCATCAGAAGAGGAAACAAAATGCTCATAACAGGCCAAAGAAAATGAGATCTGCTTCTTTGTATAAAACATAGACTCTAATTAGAGTGTCATAATGAACAGATAACACATTTTTCCTTGATCTTTATATAAAATCTGCAGTGCAGTTTTTAAGGTGTCACTTTTCTTCTGTTTCTACAGATATGATCTCTTGATTCAGACCATAGCCCATAAGTTTTTTATCCTAGTTTATCTAACATTATTGTGTTGACATTATTATATGTAACCTGACTGACAGTGAAGTCCCTTCCCATTCCACCAAGATTAATTCTATAAGACTAATGATACTGAGTTGTTGTTTGAGCTGTGAGACTGCAGCCAGAAGCTGTCTTGTAGCTATCAGGATGCCGTTTCAGGATATATTTCAGGTAACAAATAAGTTCCTGATTTCTGTGAAGTTCACATAGGTCCAAGTTTTTCTTCATTAGTGGTAAAAAAACTTGATGTTCATGGATGTTATTTTCAAATATGAAAGCATTAGGTAACTGAATCCCAGTGAATTTTAATGCTATTAGGCAATGATCTCGTTCACTGTTCCTTGCAGTTCTTGGACAGTATAACTGTAAAATCTTTAGTTCGGATCCCAAATGATACAGGAACTATTGACCTGATTTTGGTCACACAGGCAGTCCCTATTAGAATCACAGAATCATAAAATGGTTTGGATTGGAGGGGATATTTAAAGATCATCTAGTTCACTCCCGCTACCATGAATAGGGGCATCTTTCATTAGATCAGGTTGCTCAGCCCCGTCCAGCTTGGCCTTGAACACTTCCAGTGAAGGGGCATCCACAGCTCTAAGAAGGAACCTGTTCTCACCACTGGAGAGAAAGTTGCCAAATCTAAATCTTAGAGGAAATTAATAGAGTAATCACACTTCCTGTTAAATACATAACATTAATATGTATGTGCTTTTCTAGTCTTTCATAAGATTGCCAGGGTTGGGGGTTTTTTTTGAAAAAGAAGTCATTAAGTGGAAGATTCCCCCTAAGGGTGTTTACACAGACATTCCAAGACAGCAAAATCTAGGGATTCTTGAACTAGCTGTTGTTTCAGGTAAAGTATGTTTTATTGCTCAGAGTCCTCCGATATGGCTTTCACACATAAATCTCACAATTGCACACTTGGTGGGAACACTGATGGGAACTTTGATTTCCTTCATAGTGGAAAAGTGTGGAAATAGCCAAGCTAGCACAACTGTGACTACTAGAAAGAGAAAGAAGAAATTAACCTTGAACTGCGCATTGCTACAGCAAGACTGCTTACAGTGCTGCGTTTGGAAAAGTAACCGCACCTGGGGTCATGCTTTCCTTTTATGCCTGTTGCCTGTCACCAAGCATCTCATATTCTTTGGCACATAGTGGCTTATTTCCAGTAAGAAGGAGGGAACATCGTTCCACTTCTGTTTTATGACTCAATGATTAAAACATACCACTAGTAAGTGGGAACTGGATATTCAAAATCCCTTTGACTAACATGACCTTAAACCTAGTTTTCAATTTCCTAGTGAATATTTTAGCCATTCTGCCATTAAGTAAAATGTGAATGTGGCTGCCAATATGGCAACATTTAACTAGCCTCAGTTATTCTTTGAACATAAACTCTAGTTCCTTGGTGTGTGAATCGATGCCTAGGAAAAGGTAAAGAGCTTTATGGCCTTTATGGACAGAAGTGCTAATTGTGTTTAGACTCTCCACAGATTTAAGGAGTACTTAACATATTTTTTTAGTTTGAATAACTTAGTTGTCCACATCTGGCCTGCCATCTCAACTACTGTGTAAAGGTGTGTTCTGGTAGGAAGCTTTTATTGAGACTGTTTCAGGATGAGAGCATATGATATAATAATGACACAAGTACTATTCAATGGCTTCCCAGTTACATGGCTGCAGCAAATTAGTAACAGCAAGTTCTTACACTGTACCATTCCAGAAATTATATAGCTAATATTAGTATTGTCATTAAGCATAATGAACTTCTGCAAGGCATACCTCATGTGAAAAGTGAAAAAATTTGTGTCACTTCTAATGAAATATATACCTTCTTATGTAAGTCAGTGTTCATTGTGTAGCTCAGAAGATAGTTTTCTGCAGAGATTTTTTTTGTGATGGGTTTTTTGTGAGATAGGAAAGTATTGTTTGAGTGAAGAGTTTTTCTGTTTCTGCTTACAGTTATCTTACAGCAACTTTAAAATATGAGCGTATACAAATGTCTGTTGAAAATATATTGTAGTAAACTGAATATGTTAAGAGAAGTACAGAACTGCGAATTTCCGTCTGTTCAGGACATTATTTGAAGTTGCTCATTAGGAAGCAAATTTGTCTTTAAAAATGTACACAGAATTGCTGAAAATAATTAAGTACTTTATTCTTTAGCTTCACAGAAAGACTAAAATTATGTAATGAATAAGTCTTATAACCAAGTTACACTTTAGCTAGGAAGGGACAGTGTGTTTTGACTTTTCTTCAGTGCATGGGTCTGTAAGATAAGTGTCAGAGTATAGCAGTACGAGTTTAAGTTTGGATGTGTAAAATTGTGTTTTAATCTGTAATGGAGACAGATGCAAGTATGTTGATACAGTGATAAGTAACTTTTTACCCCCCTTGGTTATCAAAAAAGGAGTATTCTTTTTATAAAGCACATTGTCATGTCTGTTTTCGAATGGGCTGGAATTAGATTCTAAGGAACCTACTGCAAGGATGAAGAGTAGCACTCTGGCTTTCCTAACATAATTCAAGTTCTTTCTTTTGCTTTAATTAAAGCTGATACTACTTTCGTGTCAGTGGGTTTGTGTTCATTTGTTTATGCAGTTGTATTTGTCTGATATAATCACAGCATGATTAAGAACAGTATAATATAAATGTACGCTCGCTTGTATTGATCCAGCTCATTTTCACACAGATTGTATTTAGCTCACCTGAATATGACAGAGAATGACTGTGTTTCAGAGACAGCATCTGTATCTTAACTACTTAGGTAATCTTACAGAGCAAGGTCAAAACAGGTAGAAATTATGAAGTCAGGTCATGTTCATTGCTGTGCACTGTGTGAAAGGTTGCATGAATTCTGATATCTTTATTTTATTTTCAGGGCCCTAACTCAGTCATGATCGCCCTCGTAATGCTGTTGAATATTGGTTTAGCCATTCTTTTTGTCCATTTTCTAACTTGATTGGAATTAGGAAAGGTAAGAAAGGTCTTGTTTCCATATAAAATCTCCATATCCACCCCACCTCAAATGACAAAGATGTAATTTCTTTGCATACTTCTAATGTTTCCTACTTTAATTTTAGCTATGCCTGAATGTGATTCAACATAGTTATTTAATAATGTAACTGTTTTGACCCTTCAGTGAAGTCATGACAACTAGTGGTGTTAGCCCACAGTTCTCTGCAGTTGTGTCATCAGCCTTTTAAATGGCACCTGTCATACTCAGACACAGGGAAGGAGGCTTGGAATTGGGATGGGACGCAAGAGAGATGAAACTTGGAAAATTCAGCCAGGAGCCCAGATCAGGTTCTCTGATGATGGCTTGTGGCTTTGGGGTCTTCTGAAAGTTGAAGCAAGCAGCCATGTTGGAAAACAAAATAATCTGCTGAAGCAGCCCTGCCAGTGAAGTGCGTTGGCTTCTCCATCTGTTCCAGCAGAGTGTGACTAAACTGGAAATGTATGGAGCTGCACTTTTTGTTGATGGAAGCTAACAGCTGCCTTACTATTTTACCGTCTGATGTTTTTAGTGGGGAGATGGGAAAACGACTGCCAGAGGAATGTGGTCAGAGGATTCTGTTGCTGTGGAAGCGATTCCAGCGTTCACTCCTATCTCATTAGAAGAAATAGTTAGCAGCATCAGTCACCAGTCTTATTCCATTACCTGCTGCTTTTAACATCTCCTGCAATGTTCTGGGAGATCGAATTTCATTTGCCTGTGCATGATTCTGTTCATTTGTTGTTTATGAAATTTGACGTATAGCCATAACATAGTGTCTAGTCCAACCTGAAGAAAGCTACCAGTTCTGTCTAGTGATAGAAGCAGAAAATGAAATTTCCTTTTCTGATCTGAAGATAAAATTCTTAAATTCACTTTCCTAAACCTGAAGAGCTGTTTTGCTTTAAGGTTTAGTGAGTAATATACCGTGATTGCAAAATTTAAAAATGTTCATACCTAAAAGCTCTCAAATGCTTATGCCAATAGCAAGCAAAATTTTTTCAGGGTAGAAGAATAAGAACCTTAAGTTGATATCAGCACATTCTAAGAAGGAAGTGAAATGTCAGAGTAAGCTGAGAAAGACGAGATACAGGGTTTGCATGTTGACTTTTTTTTTCCTTTTTCTTTTTTTTTATTCTGGTGCTGTGGTAATTGGTGATTTGAATTACTATGTTTCAACACTGAGGTATTTTGCCAGCAGTTAAAATGAAGTCTTGTCTGACTGCACATTAATGCCAATGACAGTTAAGCTAGCTAATGCTCATAATAAATTATCATAATTTTTAAAGATTTGTGTTGAAGACATTCAGGTAGAGCATTTAGTAATGTTAAATGACTGTTTATTGGTTCTATGCCTTCAGTGTCTTTGAAGTCCATTTCTAATTGTACCTCAGCATTAAAAAGCCTCAAAATTTTTCATTTCACTTAAGTAGTTTTGCAGCCCTTTGTTCAAATGATGTATTCATGTTTCTTTTTATGTGCCATTATACTGTAATTATTGTACCCTATATTAATCAAAAGCATGCTTATTTACTGAAAATACGTGGTGTGATCATTTGGCAAGTAAATATTTTAATTTAAAGCTAAAAAAAAGCAAAGGGCTTGTATTATGTTTTATTTTATCTCTATTAGAAAATCTTTCATACAATATAGTTTTTGAACCTGTTTGTAAACTTTCTAAGTGTTTGCATGGTTTAACGGGCGACATTCTTACAAAGTACATTAGCTATCTTTTAATGCAGCACATTAAAATAATGTAGGTGTGGACTGAATATTGTGCAGCAAAGCAGCTCCAAGCAGGGCAGTAACACCGTGGTGTTTTTTACAGAAGTATGTTGAGAATCCTGTGTTTTGACCAGTGTGGATAAAGAAGAAAGCAGAAAGAGAGCAAATGAAAATAAAACTTGTATATTTATTTAAAAAAAAAACAAAAAAAGTTTAAATTGTGTTTAAAATTTAGGAAAGTAATTTTTAAATAAGAACAAAATTTTAAAAGTTACTGTGTAAGCCTTGACATAATGGACAAAATGTTTCATCCAACAGTGAAATCACCCTTGTCTCCTTACGTGGAGAGATAATTTTGTAACTGACATATTTAATTCCTATTAAATGTTTAATTAAAATACTTTATGCTCTGGAAATAATGGGTAACAAAGCTTATGAAAATGTTTATAAATTTAAGTAAGCATGTTAGTACCATTTATAAATATGTATGATTTATAAGCTTTTATAAAACAAAGCTCAAACAAATTGTTGGTATTTTTCTAAAATGTGCACAGCTGTATTTTACATGAAAGGCTATTTATAATTGGTTGTTATACTGTACACTACATTTTGGACAGCACAATGAAGCCTGACAATGTACTTAATACTGCCATTTTGTCTATTTAAAGTTTCTTGCTGTCAAAGAATGAACTCTTTATCTATGAGTTTATCTATGAGTTCCTCTATTTATAATTCTTGACCCAAAATGTACAATGTACAGTTTTCACAACTGTATTTGCTCTAATAAAAATAAGTTGGTTATTAATAGAGTTTCAGACTAGTTTTTCCTGTTTATGAATGACTTTGTTCAGTCGCTGGAGCTGATTAAACGAGGAGCAAAGCAGGGAAATGGGTGAAGTCCTGGCCCTTTTGAAATCATTGTGGGTTACTGTTTGCAACAAAATTATTCTGGGAAACAATTTAAAGTTAAAAAAAAAAAAAAAAACAGGCAAGTTCCCTTATGTGCCTTCTCTTATCTTCTGATACAGGCTTTTTGTATCTTTATTAATTTAGTACCTTAAATTATTCTCCCACTACAGGGATGGTTTAATCAGTCTTGTTTTAATCAATGAGTGTCTGGTCCATTAACAGCTAGCTGTGCTTGTATGCAAATCAACATTTTAAGACATACCTCTTCTTCAGGGTCATCATAGGCTCAAAATTAACATAAAGTTTATGAGGCAGTATTCCACACAGAGAAAATTCACCATTGCAACTATCTTAAAACTACCACATTTGCTTAACTAGTAAGTCAGCTGAGAATTCTATTTTCTGTGATTCTAGTTGAGAATCTAGCCATCTATACTGAAATCTTAATGTTTAGCTGAAAAGGAGGGCAAGTGAGCTTAGTAGTCCCTACTTAATGGAAACATATACTACTTAATGGGAACATATATTTAGGAAGTAACTGTTGTTGTCTTATTCTTTAAAATAATTCTGCCAATGTGAAGCTCAACTTCAAGAATTTGTGTTTTCAATGCTATAATACAATCCCTAAAGAAATTTTTTGGCTCTTTGAGTACAGGAAAATGCATTCTGAAGAAAAATAAAGAGAAATAAATGTAATGGCAGCAAATTTTAAAGTCAAGTTAACTGGGGCAGTTCTTTGGCATGTTGTGATCTGTTTTATAACATGTTCAGTAATAAAAATAAAGTTTACATGAAATATTTCTTAAATTCTATGAATGTGATAATATACTTAGGTATACATAAATCTTAACAAAAACAAGCAAAGGATTTGACCAGATACAGAAAAATAAAGAGTTGTCACAATCATCTGAGTAACGTGACAGCTTTCCCTGCACATCAGTTTTCATAATTCTCAAAAATCAACATCTACGTGGAAATACAGCAACTTTTGTGTGGTGTCTGGAAGCAGATGGACATTTCTCCTGTGAGATGTTTTTACCAGTGGTTTGTATCACTTGTAAACATAGAAATGGTTTTACGCGGGAATGCATCTGCTGTGCCTAGGGGGAAAAATCCACATGGCCACATCATGCAACTTAATGCTCTAGATTTTTTTCCCAGGCGAAGTAGTTTCTCCTGGCACAGTTGTGTGTATTCCCACAGATGCCAGTAGGCAGTGAACTCTCACTCCTGAATTCAAGATTAGAAGTTTCTTAGGCAACTCTATCTGATTAAACAACGTTTGTAGTGTACACAGGTTTGTACACAGACAGGGTTTGTACAGTCCTTACTTTACCTTCCCATCAGGATATTTGCAGTAAGGAACACAAAGAGTGTGGAATTTGCTTTCCAAAGTGAGGGATTTGATTTGAAAGCAGAAATTGCATCATATGTGATTATGACTTGCCTTTCAGATGCAGACATACGTTATAAAAGCTATTAATACAACTGAGTGCTGACTTCAAAAAGAGTAAATGCCTCTTTACAAGAGATTGATTGAAAGTTTGGAAATATTTACGTGACTTTTAATGACACTTTACATATCTATTTAAAGCTCTGTTAAAATACAGTTGCACAATATTACAAGATTCTGGTAATAACCTGGGTGCAATGATAAAAGCCTGCAGAAATTCACTACATCCTAAGCCACAGTAATGTTCAGTTACTGACTAATTAACTTAGATGTTGTTGATAAAACAGGTTGTGAATTATATCAAAATGGTTTTATTCACAGCTCATTAGAACTGTTAAGTCAGGGAGGACAGTTCTACATGCAATTCTCCTATGGAAATGTAATTCAGTAAACAAGGCAAATGAAGAGAGGGGAAATTAAATAACTGTTTAAAATTAAGTACTCTTTTAATTATCTCATATAATATTCACAGAAACAGGAAAAAATAGAAATTATGTCAGGTCTGAGCAAGAAGCTATGAATGGCAACGTGCTGTAGCTGAGCCATCTACATTATCCATCTCAGTTTTTTTGTTCTACTGATTACAGAAACTGCAAAATAGGAGACATTATACCTCCTACCACTGTAGGAGGTAAATACCATTTCCATGCACAACGTCTTTAAGAAAAACTGCCTATAATGTCAATGGATTTCACACAAGGAGGAAAACCTCAAAACTTAATATTATCTGAACAGCTTATGTTGTGACCATCACTAATGGCTGAACAAATCCCTCACCTGCATAAAATCAATAGCCAAAACGAAGCTGGTTACAGTATTTGTTAAAATCTCTCATGTTTCTTCCATTTGTTTGCTAGAAAGAGAACAAAAAAAGGCAGGGAACAGATGGATTTTTTCTTATCTGATAATCTAAATTTCATCATATTCCTATGTATTTGTTCCAGCTAATGTTTTTCATAGTCGCTTGGGTCTGGTTATCTCGGAGATTTTAGGTGCAAACTGGCTGATGTTGAGTGCTATTTCTCCAAAAGGAAGAATTTGATTTTTTTTTTCAGTGATGGAAATAAAGGATTTTCCTTATCACCCTTGAAATTATTTTGGTTGTGTTTTTTCTCTGCTTCCATTATTTTTTTGAACTAGCTTTTATTTATCCTTCACTGCCTACCAACACCCCAACTGTAGAAAATTCAACTCTTTCCTCTTCCTCACACACAGCCATTTACGCCCAGACTTCAGTCACTTACTACAGTAATTCATACTTTTCCCATCAGCCCACTTGTTTAAGCAGCAAGTTTAGCTCTTTGTGGTTATGGAAGGTGTCTGTCGTGAAATTTGTCCTCCATTGACTTACTGGGGTTAATCTTTAGATCAAT
>WAAB01005936.1:0-12819 GCA_013389865.1 Piaya cayana
GAGAGGTTTCTGCAGGTCTCGTTTATTTTGAGGGGAACCTCCAACTCTGCAGCAAGAACAGCTGAGCTCCCTGCATCAGCAAGGGTGGAATCCTGAGAGTCATTGACCCACAGACTGTCCTGAACTGGAAGGGACCTGCAAGGCTCATGGGATCCAGTCCTGTCCCTGCACAGGACACCCCAACGTTCTCACCGTGGGGCTGAGGGTGTTGGCTGAACCCTTCTGGAATATTTTCAGGCTTGGAGCTGTGGCTGCATCCTGGGAGCTGTTCCAGGGCTCCACCACCCTCTGGGAGAAGAACCTTCTAATGTCCAACCTAAAGGGAAGCAGTGGCCCACGTAAAACTGCAGCTGTGATGCTGGATTCCCTGTCTCAGCCCCAAGAGGAGTGGTGAGTGGACAGAGTATTTCTTCTCTAAAGGGCTTTGGCATTTAATGTGGGGAAAGCGGTGGGGCCTTTATTAGATTGAGCCAGAAGAATGACCCTGCCTGGAGCTGCTCGGCGGTTCCTCTAGCCCTGCAGGAGCCGTTAACGTGGGCCTGAGAAGAGGCAGCCCAGGGGGGTTAGTGCTGAACTCTTCTATTGTGAAGCAAGGCACGAGGACTTTGCCAGACAGAATGTTCTCTAAACTAAGCCAGGTAACTCCAGCATAAAAAGTAGCTGTGAATATTAAAGTCAAGTGCTACCTGGTGCTGTGGCCCCCGATGAATTCAGATGCTCTCAGGAAGCACAAAGTTGGTGCAGCTGGAAGGGGAAGAGTCCCAGCTGGACACGGTGTGGAGCCTCAAGGAAAAAGGTCCTGTTGGTGCTGCACCAGAGCCCGTTCTTTGCGGATCGTGGCTTTGTGAAGACGCTGGTGCTTTTGTAGTACTAGGATAGAAATGTGAAAGAGAAGTGTCTCTTTTCAGAGAGAGAATTGTCACTGTTGTGGGGTGGGAGAGGAAAGAAGCTCCAAAGTGCCAACTGTGAAGTGAATTGAATCCTTCAGGACTCTCAGTCTCCAAGGGCGGCACCCCCAGCGCTGCACCCCAGCCCTGCCAGCCCTGGCGAGGAGGGTTTGCCTTCCCTCTGCCTCAGTTTCCCAGCTGGGGACCAACCGGAGCCAGTGGAAGCCACGGAGGTGAGAACAGCCGTGCTCACTGTCAGCTGTGAACTGAACAAGCTGCTTATTTCATGCTAATCCACGCGTAATACAAAAGGTCACTCCGATTGTACAAGTGAGGCGCTATTTTTAGGCGTAACGATTATGATGGAAGCGAAAATGGAAAATAACCTGAAAAGAGGAATTGAAAACACAACACAAATGTTACCCATACTTCACTGAAAGCAAGAAATGGCTGGGGCCCTGCCAGCCCCCTCCTGCTGCCCGAGGGATTTCTGTAGCGCCTTGTTAACCGTCACGGCCTGCGTGACTCGCAGCCCGGTGAGCAGAGGCAGGCTGGGAGGTGGCCACAGTCCCTCAGCTTTTTGTTCTGTTGGGCCCAGGATTTCTGTCAGTTTGGGGCTCTTTTCCTTGTCAATAAGGGTGTTTATATCATTTCCATAGAAAGGCCCATACGTTCTCAGTGTGAACATGGCAGTAAGTCTGTGCTGCCCACAGAGAAAATCCTTCCTCCATCACTACAAGCGACCGTGTAAAGCCAAAACTCTCTCAGTGGAGGTGGAAGGGTTTGATGTGGTGATTCAGGAGGGGTTGGTGCAGATCCATGGGTTGCTGCTCTCTCTCCCCTGTGGGCTGGGAGTTGAGGGAGCAGAAATGTTCTCTCTGAGATGTTTCTGCCTTCCGGGCAGCTGTTCTGCGCTGGGATGTTCTCTTGAAATGGAAATGCTGCTAGAAACCTGAACACAAGGTAAAGTGACGTCTCTCTGCGAGAGCTGGGGTTGTTCAGCCTGGAGAAGGAGACCTTAGAGCAGCTTCCAGGATCCCTGGATCAGGGATAGGATGATGGGAATGATTTTGAGCTGGAAGAGGGGAGATGGAGATGAGATCTTGGGGAGAAATGTTTTCTGTGAGGGTGGGGAGGCCCTGGCCCAGGCTGCCCAGAGCAGGGGTGGCTGCCCCATCCCTGGAGGGGTTCAAGGCCAGGTTGGATGGGGCTGGGAGCAGCCTGGGCCCTGCCTCCTCCTGTTCCCTAAGCCATTGTCCTGCCAAAAGGAATAACACTGAGCTTTCTTTTCAGCGTCTCAGTACTGCAGTGCTGGCTCCCTGCTGGCTGCTGCCTGCTCCTTCCCACAGCACACGGTACGTGTTGCTTTCACTCAGCCAGGGGCACCCGGTGCTGGAGGCGCAAGCGAAACAGGCTGCTGGAAATGTAATTGATAGGTGTTTGGGAGAGGTGGGAGAGGTGTTTTTCGAGATGAAGATGCCTGAGGAGGTGGTTCCAGCATTACCGTGGAGCTTTTCTGCTGTTGAAGAGCTCCCGTCGTGCCCCCGTGCCTGGGGAGCCTTGCACTTACACAGGCAGGTGCAAACCCTTCCTCTGCAAACATGTTCGGGGGCTGTTTCTGCAGCGCCTGCCACCCGCCGCAGCGTCTCCTGCTGTAGGTAACACCGCTGCCTTCCGACATGATTAATAGTGTGCAGCCCCGAGCTTGAGAAACAGCTGTTGCCGAGATCAAGCCTCCAAATGAGGTGCCAAAGAGCAATGAAGCAGGAAAGCCCCCAGACCCAGGGGGGGCCTGGAAACAGGGAACTGGTTCGTGTTTCTCTGCCCCGGGGTGTAAATCCAGAATAGCTCGATGTGTGAGCACAGCCAGGCTGGGAGCTTTTCCAGTTGATGATCGGGGCCTGTCAGTGCCCCGGCAGTCGTGGTACCCAGCTCCGAGCACAGGGCCAGATCCCTCTCAGAGAATCATAGAATCACTTGGGTGGAAAAGACTTTTCGGATCATCGAGGAGGAGCCGCAGAGCCTGGCTGTGCGCAGCCGAGGTGTTTGCCGAGAAAACCAGGTGTCGTTTCTGCTCTGGGATGTGAACGCTGTGAGCTGTCATCTCGCCTTTCTCTGTTTTATTATTTAGAAGACAGAGAACAAATAAGAGAAAATGAACTGCAAATAATGACGAACAGCACTTCCAATCCAAATATTTGCTCGCATAATCATGTGGAAACTTTGATGATTTGTGAAGGGTTTTGGCACTGTTTATGACACAGCTTGGCCTGAAGACTGTCAAGAAGCTCTTCTTGCAATGTCAGAGGGGCCCTGGGCATCACGAGCACTTCGTGTTCCTCGGAGAAGTGGGGTCATGGAAATACAGTGGAATGTAGTGGATTTAGTGTCTCGGAGTGTCCTTCAGACAGGAGCTGCAGCCTCAGGGAGCCGTGCCCCCCTTGGAAATGTCTATCGAGGTGTCTCTGCTTTCTTAAGGACTGCTAAGAGAGGCAGTATTTGTGTTTTCCATGTTTGAGGCTGGAACTTAAACCAACATTACCCAACCCAGTCTGTCTTACTTTTTTGTTTTCTTAGTTTGGACCCTTGGAAGCTGAACCTAACGTTCTGCATCACTGAGCAGAAAGGTTGTGTTCACTTGGCTTCTCAAGTGAAATAGTGCAAATTTCCTTCTCTCGCTGCAGGTTCAGTTGGTTTATGACCCAGTGGAAGGGCAGGAACTGTACCCCATGGCGAGGGGATCTCCTCGATGGAGAGCGGCCTCCCAGCTCACTCGGCAGTCTGGCTACATAACCTGGCGTGAGACTCAGGTACCCAACGACTCGATCTCTGATTTCCTGGGCGCAAAGCAGGCAGCCAAGGTGCAGACATTAACCTGGTGGTTTAAGCACCCCAATACGCAGGTTCAGTGGGCTCTTGTCTCTTGGCCATGCTGGCTGATAGAATAATTGGCAAAATTATTCAAAACATGAATCGGGTGCCCCTTTCAGCACTGGAAGCTGCTCTAAGGTCTCCTTCTCTTCTCCAGGCTCAACACCCTCAACTCTCCCAGCCTGTCCTTGTACAGGAGGTTCTCCAGCCCTTGGATCATCTCCGTGGCCTCCTCTGGACTCACTCCAACAGCTCCATGTCCCTCCTGTGCTGAGAACACAGCAGCCTTCATGTCCTGGTCTGTGGGACCATTCTCTCAGCTCGGCTTTTGGCAGCTGGATTCAGCAGGAGGCTGGAGCTGCCCGTGCTTGGTTTGTTCAGCAGCAGTAGGTAAGGAATGAACAAGTTTTCTACCCTGGACACGAAGAGCTTGAGCACAGAGCTGTTACCTGCCCTTTCCGGGGATAATTGTGCACTAGCAAAAGAGCCAAGCCTGAAGTACAAGCTTTCAGGGATCTTTTCACTTGATATAATTAATGATCTCCCTTCTCATAATTAAAGAGGTGCAATTAAGAGTGATACAAATAGCAAGGTAGTGTTTGGCATTTACAGAATAACAGCGGCTGTGCCGTTTAGGAGGTTTTGTCATTAGTGGCCGGGCTTTTCTTGGTCATTAAAATATCAGGAGATCCTGTACGGGGCTGGGTGCTCTTGATTTGTGGTGAAATCCAGCACGCAGGTAGCAGGTGGCATTTCTGCAGTTCCTGCGGGGAATAAATCCTAAAACGTCAAATTAGATTATTCGGCTCTTTCTGTTAGAGAAAAATGTGTGCAAAAAAAGGACTGAGGGAAGAGGAGGAGAAGGTTTCCTCTATTTTAAACCCAGTAGTTTAGCTTATAGGTTGTTAAGGTGGTAAAATGAGGAGGTGTTAAAGAGCAGTCATGGGGAAAGGTTGTTTTCTCCTCGTTGCCATCGTTTTCTCTTTGCCTCCCAAAGTTTTGTCCATCCCTCCTAGACAAAACCACAGTGCTGAGGCTGACGATATTCCAGCAGCGTGTGGCAAACACCCTCGGCTCCAGGGTGTGAGTGTTGGGGTGACCTGTGCAGGGACAGGACTCGGACCCTTCCAACTCGGGTCACTCTATAATTCTAGGATGTCTTCTTCACAGCCAGCGTGCCTGGGAGCAGAGGGTGTTTTGTGTCTCCCTTTACAGGCCTCGCTGTGTTATGGCCCTGGTGCAGCGTTAGCTCGATCTCTGGTGACCGTTAATGAGATTTGTTTGGAGTCGGAAGCTGAGCTGACGGACGGGCAAGGTCGTCGTCCTGTGGTTTGGCACGGGGGGAATAATTCTTCTGGGCCCGTTTCTGCTTGTGTGAGCTTTTTCAGAGCGTCTGTAGAAGTGCCGCCCTCCCCTCTGCCATCTGCTTTTTGTTTGTAAATCCTGACTGAAGGCTTTCAGCTCAGACATAAAACTTCGCTTGACCTGAGCAGCTCCAGGCAAACCTGGGATCAAACCCGTGAAGAAGGGGGTTTATTATCGTTATAAATTTAATCCAGAGCTTTTAGTGAAAACAACCAATTCCCTTCCAAAGGGATTGTGCTTGAAAGCAGAGCTGCCTGAGCAGAAGGCCTTAAAGATATGATAAACCTGAACAACGTGGAGCTGGGGGGGGACAGCCAGGTCACTCTTTGCTTGCTCTGAAGGTGGAAACGATCCCCTCCCCTGGAGAGGTGCTGTCAGCAAAGCAGGAGCTTGCGTGTCCCTCTCCTTGAGGATGGAGACAGGTTTCCAAAAACCTCCCAGGCTCCTCCAGGTGAAGCTTCCATCCTAACGCCCTCCAGCATCCCGGAGAAGAACAGAACATGAGAGGAATCCAGAAGTGACGTTTGGCTTCCTACTCCCAAGACACCTTCACCTTTGGTCACCTTGGCACCAGGGAAGGTTTCTCCGCCTGTCAAGCATCACCCTGTCACATTGTGTTCTTGGCAGTTTGAAGTTTAACCCAGTGCCCTGCTCTGCTCTGCCCTGTAGGTTGTGGTGAGCAGTGAGCGGCACGTCAGCTGGGACACGCTCCGTTTGCTGGGGAGAGCCCGGGAGCAGGCTCGTCCTGGCAAGGAGTGTGATCAAACGAGCCAAGAGGAGCCTGACAAGCCATGAAAGGGCACCCACAGCTCTGGGCCTGGGCCAGGTAGTCCCTCCCTTCATCTCCTTCCGTATTTTCATCTTCTTTCCTCCCGCCGTAAGTCTTTTCATTCATCTCCTCCCTTCCCTGGGCTAATTCAGGCTTTTCCAGGCACGTTTTATCACTGACATTTTTTTCCCCTCGTCCTTGATCCGCGGCAAAGCGACCAGAGTGTGGATTGTCGGGGCCCAGGGAGGGGCCGGGGGTGGCAGGTGGCGGCGGCCGCGGGGCCAAGCTGGGGCTCATCCATCACCACCGCGGGCAGAGCTGCCATTTACAGCAGGGCCGGCGCGTGAAGGGTTGAGCCCAAACAGGTAATTGTTGCTGGAGAGGAGGCATTTTTCACTGCTGACGAGGAGCAGAGGGACGGGGCTGGGGTTGGGCTAATGCCAGAGTGAAGGATGAATTCATCACAGGTTCTTTTTTTCTTTCTCTCTTTTTTTTTTTAAATTCAGCCTGCACGGATCGACGCAGCAGCGCTCCCAAATGCCAGGCAGACGGTGAGTCTAAAGCACAAACCTTTCCACAGGCCAAGCAGACGGGCTGTGCTGAGACCCCCACTGATCTTGCAGTTGTCAGAGAGTCAGGCAATTATGGGATGGTTTGGAAGAGACCAAAAAGCCCATCCAGTCCCTCCCCTGCCCTGGGCAGGGACACCTCCCACTGGATCAGGGGCTCCAAGCCCCATCCAACCTGCCCTTGAACCCCTCCAGGGATGGAGCAGCCACCCCTGCTCTGGGCAACCTGGGCCAGGGGCTTCACCCTCACATTTCTCCCCAAGATCTCACCTCAATATTTATCAGCAGAAAACCCTTCCCCTCATCCTATCCCTGCACAGAATCATCCCCACCACTGAAGTCAAATGGTGCAGATGTTCCCGCTGCCCTCGCCCAGGGGCTCTGGGTTGGGTTGTGGTGCTGCAGTGGCGTTTGCATCAGTCCATCAGCCACGGGCTCGCAGACGGCTGCACAAGCAGGCAGATGTGGTTAATGATGAGCCGCCTCTCCAGTCTGCAGCCCCAAGATGTGTTTCCAGCCGAGTCGGACACCTGCACGAGGGCTTCGCTCCTGCCAGATCCCAGCCAAGAAGCTCCCAGAGGCTTCCTGGCTCGGAGCCTTCGTGCGGGGCACTGACCTGCAGGCAGGACCAAGCGTGGTGGTGGTGGCAGCGCTCCGAGGAGGCTCCCAGGAGGCTCCCAGGCGTCGCGGTGTTCCCGCTGGCTGTTGGCTCACGAGGGTTTGTTGTGGCTGTGCTTGGTGCCGCCCAGGGCTGTCAGTTAGGCAAGAATAGCAGGGAAAGTGTTTGCTGTGCCCAGGCTCGTGGGCTGGGTGTAAACTTAGCAGTGACACCCGTGTGAGGAGCAAAAAAAAAGAGAAAATAATTAAAGAAACTCATCTGTTTCCCTCTATTTTTAGTTCTAGACATTTTCAGAATCCAGCCAGCTCTGAAGCCGATTTCTAAAATTATTCAGTCCCTTTTTAGGGAAATTTCTGCATTTCTCCACCCCAATTTAAATAGTTTTTCAAGTATTTTTGAAAGTGACAGTCTTGGCTGACTGAGCACAGCCAGTTTGGCTGTCGGAGCTACCTCACGTTTGTGTTTAGGAAAGAGACAGTAAATAAAGGCCTTATGATGGGAATTGGCAGAGCTGGATGGGTCTGTGCACAGCAAACCTTAATTCCAGGTTTCAGTTGTCGTTTGAAAACAAATCCTAAATGACGCTTTCCTCCCCAAAAGGCTGCTGGAAAGCAATTCTGGGATGTTTTCAAGCAGGAATTTTCAAAGACTTTAATTCATCCTCTCCCTCTGCTCTGCTGCAAATCATCGTGCGGCGTGTGGGAGGGCGTCGCTTGTCTGACTCCAGCCATTCCACATCGGGGGTTTAAGCCTGAATTCGCTGCCTTGTCTTTCCGAGGGCGAGCGGCACCACCAGCATCACTTTCTCCTATCGCCGCTTCATTCCAGATGCTCAGATCCCAGGTGACGGCGTTCAGGGCAAGGCACGGCCGGATGACCTGTGGGAAGGGGCTGTGCTTCTTTCCAGCTCACGATTTGCCATTTCCAGGTGCCTGGAGGGATGTTTCAAGGCTCTTTTGATGTAGAAAGGGCAGGTGAGTGTCACTCCTGAACCCCACGATCTCATCCGTAAGATCTCGTGACAGCTGACCTAGTGACATCACCGGTGCTGTCTTCTCTTCCCATATTTCCAGGCCAGGATCATCTAGACAACAAGAGCATCAACAGCAAAAGTCCATTGATTAGTGACTGTGATTTCATGGTAAAAAACTCAAATCACCATTAAACACCTTGAAAGCTGGAATGCACCAGGTGTCCTGCAGAGCGAGTCGCTGCAGCAGGTGAGGGCGAGTGCTCCAGGTGAGGATCCGTGACACAGGGCAGAGTCCAGATGATGCAGATTATGCAGTGAGGGGCACCCTGAAAATCACAGGAGCCCAGGAGCACCCCATTCAGGTGGGTTGGGCAGCAGAGACCGCCTGCCCAGCACAGGGGGATGTTTCCTCCCTCTTGTTTTTAGATTCACCTGCCTTTGGCTGCATCCAAAATGCTGAGACCGCCCTGAGCCTTGGCAATTCCCACCTCCCTGGTGGCTTCTCGCACCTTCTCCTCACCTATCAGCCAGGCGATGGGTGTTCTCCTCCCTGTGGTATTGGTGGGATGTCCTGCAGCACATGGATCTATGCAGAAGGGCTCTCACTGCGCATTAAACACAGGTTAGAGCAGCCTCACCCAGAGGAGAAATGGAGATACAAGTGGGTTAAGTTGAAAGAGGGGAGACTTAGATCAGAATTCGGGAAGGAATTTTGTACTCTGAGTGTGGGGAGGCCCTGGCCCAGGCTGCCCAGAGCAGGGGTGGCTGCCCCATCCCTGGAGGGGTTCGAGGCCAGGCTGGATGGGGCTGGGAGCCCCTGATCCAGTGCACTCGTCACCCCCAGACAGGGTCACTAATTCAGGGCGAGCCTGCGCAGCTGAGAATAGCAGGTTCCTAATGTTTTTCTTTATCGTAACTGGAAACTTCTAAGCAACAGGTTCACATTTCTGCTCACATATGCCTTGCATATTTGCCTTTTGTTGTTTTGGCTGCAGCTATCCTCCCCGGACCCCGCCAGCACACCCAGCAGCATATGGCCTTCGACTTGCTTCATTTCCAGCCCTCGTTTTTTCCCACAGTAAACCAGACTTTTTCAGGCAACACTAATCCCCCGTGCCTGTCACTGGTAGAGAAAAGCATTAATAACCGCAGTTATCCTGGAAATACCTGTCACCCACATTTGTTTTGCGTTTCCCTTTGGGTAATCAGGCTCCAGATCTAATTACTGCAGAAATTTCTTTTGCTCCAACGTGCAGCAGTTTGGGTTACCTCCCCGGCTGGTTGTGAGCTTGACTCTGCTGACGATGGGAGATCCGTGTTGATTTACATCGGCCAAGGACCCTCTGCTTCACCCCTTCTTTCTGTGTGTGGTTTGGTGGTGGTGGAGCCTTCAGAGAACCGCGGGGCTAAACTTGTGCTGACACAGGGTCTAGGGGACAGCAGAGTCAGGGAGAGGCTTTCCATGGTCTGAGCAGGCTCAGGCTGAGCTGCTGGGAGAGCAAGGAGAATGGAAAAGGTGTTTTCATCCTCTCCCTGCAGTGTCCTCTGTGCCTACAGGTTCCTGCTTTGTCACAGGGTGATGGAGCTGCTGCTGGGGACGGTGCCACGGGGAGGGGTCACTGTCCTGGTGTCACACACTGTGGCGAGGACAGTGTTTGGTCATTAAGACAGAGTCTGAGTTGATGGTTCTCCTCCTCCTCCTCAGCTGACTCTCATCTGTGAGCCAAATGCCAGGGCTGAGGCTCATGAACACAGAATCGCAAACACCTGAGGGACGCAAATGCCAACTGACAGGGGTTTGTCCTGTCTCCTCAGGCTGAGGTGCAGTTTTTGTGGATTGGAGATGACTTAGGCACGAGGAAGCAGCTCCTCTGCCACCTGCCAGCAAGGAGAGGCCAAGAGCAGCACCCCCGGGAGCACCCTGGCACCTGCAGGTCAGCACAGGCCCCCACAGGGGGAACTGGTCAGACTGGGGAAGGAGGCAGAGCGGTGGGGACAGTCAAACTGCAAAATAAACCTCTACGGAACATGATGTGTGAGTTTTTCACTGAATAAAAGGGTGAAAAGGAGTCCCCTGGGGCGGGGAGCTATGGGGAGCTCAGGAGTGGGGCGAGAGCGGGGACTGGGGCTGGGAACGGGGCCGGACAAGTGGCAGCCTCGGGTTTTATGTCTAATTCACCTGTGGGATCGTGGTTTTGGGCAAACCAAATAGCCCAAGGTACAGTGAACGCAGCGTTTGAGATCTTAGGGGCTGTGGAAGAGTCTATTGCACTGTGAGATAACCAGAGGTTTTGGTTTCAGATGGAAGCAAACGGTCCAAGGAGAGCGGATCTGACCTGGTGCCTGGACAACAGCACCTGGTACCTCGTGGAGAGCAAGATGGAGAGCGGCGTGTGCCCTGCGAGCAGTTCAGGGACAGGACACCGACTCCCAGCACTGGGGCTGTAAGTCTGAACCGAGCACTTAAAGCAATCATAAGGCGATGGATTTGGGGTCTTTCCTGGCTTAACTTTAGCAGCTGAGGCTGTGCGAGAGAATTGATGGTCAGGACAAAGCTCACCCAAGCACTTCCACTTAACGAGAGGCTAAAAAAAAAAAGATATATTATCCACAAGAGGCAAGAGGGAAGTATTGAGTTCTGCTTGTTTTGCTCCCCAGCAGGATTCAGGACATAAACAGAGACAAAGGGCTGGAAAAGGAAAAAAAAAAGGCAAGAAAGGAGGAAACAAAAGAGAGACAAGATGTCTTTTCTTTTTTCCTTAATTAATCTTAGAAGGCGATGACAGCGTAGGATGAGAAATGGGGAGTAAATGCTCTGCTAACAGCCTTTCATAAAGATCTCTGGGTTTGACAAATGAGCTCGAAGCCACAGGACTGGGAACCGGGGCTCTGCCAGTCCATTAGAGAGAATTCCATGGTCAGAGGGAACGAGCAGAGGGATTGGGAGGGGAAAAAGAAAACCCTGAGCCTCGTCCAGAAATGCCCTCCGCCCTCTGCCCTGCGATCACTCAAGGCTGCAGACTGAACCCCTGCTGGTTCCTGCTCGGGCGCTGGTTACACCTCTGCCTTTGGCCTGTGGCCTCGCAGCTTCCCCGGCTGCGCACGAGGCGCTGGCGTCCACATCCGAGCTGCTTCGGGAGAGCCCGGTCGGGGGGGCGAGTGCAGGGGAGGAGGCCGGGACGGGAAGGGCGACCACCACCCATCCCAGCATTTCATGGGATGGAATAAGAAAGAAGAAATAGAGGAGTTAAACAGAAGGATAGGATGGACGTGAGTAGGAGAGAGTGAGAAGACGGTAGAGAATCAGAACTCTAGAGATGAATGGAATGAACTAGAATAGAATAACTAGTAAAACCCTGCACTTGGCTTCCATTACTTTTTAATTTGGTCTCCATTGCTTTCTGGAAGTTTGATTCCGTGACTGTAACAGATTTTTGTCTTCTTGCTTGCATCCTGATTATTAATCAGCAAACCGGGGCTGGCAGCGGCCTCTGCAGCCGCTCGAGAGCGGTTAGAGACACAGAGAAGTCGCTCCCCCAGGACAACCCAAACTATAAACTTTATGGCCCTATAAAGAGTAACCTGCACCATCTGAGGCTTTTTAGGGATCAATAAAAATCAGCGTTAACTAAACCGTCAGCGGCCGCTGCCCCCTTCCTGCATCCCGCTCTGCCCATCAGTTCCAATTATGCTAAACTGGGGCTCGGAGTTCTGGGTGGGAGCCAAACTGTCAATCCTGTAATCAGCTGTGAACAATGCGAGCAGCATCCGTCTCATCTGTAAATGACCCGCTCGTCTGAGAGGCTGCGGTAACGATGCTAAAATAACCTCTGCGGTGGGAATGATTCATGGAAGGGGGGGGGGGAAAGTAAAATCCTAAACAGGAACTCTTGGGCCCATCTTCAAAACCCAACATGGTCCCTTGAGGGCTGGTAAAAAAGTGTTAAAAATGGGGAATAAATTACAGGTGAGGAGTTTCAGGTATTTTTAGGCACACGGGTGGGTGCCCCGTGACGGCGAATGACCACGTAGGTGAGGGAAGGAGGCAGCCGAGGCCTTCTCGGTGTCAAGTGTGAGGTGATGTGAGCGGCTTGAGCTCGACAGAGAAGCAGCGCCTGGGATAAATCATTTTTCGGGAGCGCATCTTCCTGTCAGCCAGTCCAAACACCTGAATATTCAAGTGGAGGCAGCGAACAACCCCCTGCAGCGCAGCAGCCGCCAGCGCGCTCACAGATCTCGGTTTAACCAGGGCAGCGCTTAATAGGTGTGAAAAGAGGCTGCATGCAAAATGCAAACATCTATCGAGGAACGCCAAGCTTCATTTAGTGGAGGGGCAACGGCAAATTGTGCAGAAAAAACAAGTAAATAACATTTACTGGGAGCTGGGCTCGATGGCGAAGTGGTTTTGTTTGTAAACGGAGCAGCGAGCGACGCCCGGGTGGAAGGTGCTGCAGGCGTTGCTGCAGTTGCTGTCACAGGAGCTGCCTGGCAGGGGGTTTGGGACGGGACCACAACTTTTTAGGGCAGTTTAAAGATATCCTGGAGTGTGTGAGCCCAGGGGTGAGCGCTGGGGCTTTGCCTGGAGAGGCTGCAAGGTGTTAGCGTCCTCCGCAGAGTTTGCACAATTCAGGAGATGGTGGGGAAGGGAGAGCAAGATTTGGGGAGGAAACAGCCCGTTTTTTTCCACAGTATCACAGAATGTTTGAGTCAGAAGAGACATAAAACGTCACCCAGTGCCACCTTAGCCATGGGCAGGGTCACCTCCC
>WAAB01005939.1:0-26538 GCA_013389865.1 Piaya cayana
GTTATTCTATGATTCTATAAGACAACCATGGAGAAACTAAGTATCAAAGAGAAGAAAAAGTGCAGGAGACACAGGGTATACAAAATTTAAAAAACCATCTCAATTCTTAATACTTCTAAGTCTCTTCTCTTTTCAGTGTCCTACTCAGGAGCAACTGGTAGAGCTGAAAAATTCCACTGAAAGAGAAGAGCTCTGATCAGGCTGAGCAAGAGCTTGACATTAAATGTGCAGATAGGGTTATAAAATAAATCCACAGCCATGGGTTATAGACATAAAATGGCAAGTCTAGGAAACACCTGTGCATCTGAGCCTGTGTTAGCGAATGAGCTTGTTTTGATCACTCTTTGTAAGAGAAGAGAGGGTGAGAATGCAGTCCTTGAAGGAGATCAGTAGAGAATGGTAGAAAGAAGGATCAGGAAAAGCGCTTAAAGCTTTCTTCAGGATCTGGGTTTACTTTGCATGAAGGTTAAGACAATGACATTAAATACAAATAAACTGAAGGCTCACAACAGATTTGATCTCCACGTTGTGCCACAACTTACCTTTCTTCTGAGCAGAGTCAGCTCTGTTTACAGAGCTCAGCTATTTTAGGTAAGGATGGAAAGAGGAACAGACTTTTTTATTATTTCTTTGAATTTACCTGGCACCATGGAATTGAACAGAGAGGCAGAGCTGCTGGAATTAAACAGATGTACAAAACTGTACCAGATGTACCAGAGATTCAAATACTTAAGACCATCCCTGTGACATTTGAATAGTATTTGGAGAAGCAAAGAGGATTTTTTAATCCGCTCTTCATGTGTACACAGGAATGCTGCAATAGCACCAGCAAGCTGTGCAGGTGGGCAGGGGAAGTTCTGGAGAACTCTTGATGCTGGCGCTATGAAACAGAAAGTATTAATTTCCTACATTTGAAAAGCACAGGAAGTTTAATGTAGGAAAAGGTCAGGTCAGTTCAACTTTAAGTTTCTCTGGGTTTTATCTGTTCGCTAAGAGCAAATGCAAATTATAAAAGAGCTAAGAATTTCACATAGTATAAACTTGCTTACATTAACCAAGCTTCCATAACTTGTAAGTTGATAATCATCTACTTTGTGAATCAATATGCATTTTTCTTTCATACTGTATAATCCCTTGTCATATAAAAGGCAAAGAGCACTATCATGCTTGTGTTTCTTATCTGGAGTATCTGAAGGCTGCAAGATTTTGAGTGCAACCCTCTCCCTACCATCTTTTGGAAGCAGTCAGGTCACCCCCACATAATGATTGAAAACTGAGAGACAGGGAGCCTGGGAGCTAGACCAGTATTTGTGTAAAAATCTGCCCCTAAATGGTTTGCCAAATATTACACTTGACGTTTACAGCCAGGAAGAAAGTTGTTTGAGTGTGGCCTTGTCCTAGTTATCTCTGGTTTGGGGGAGAGTTTGGGGGTTGATATTTTATCAAGACAGCTCTAGTCTGTGTGGTAACTTGTGATTTAAAAGTAAAGTAAGGTGCTATGAGAAGATGAGGACAAATAGTGCTGGCATCTGCCCAGGACTTGAGCTCAGGGAAAGTAACTCCAGGGGATCAAAGGCAGCTGAACAGCCACGAGAAAAAGCTGCAAGAAACTTCAGCTTGCAGCACAATGCTTCTGGCCTCTGGCTGAAAAGACAGCAAAATGAAGCATAAGCCACTGTGACATTTCCAATGAAAAGGCAAACCTTTTGTACTACCTGTAGGGTGGCAAAGGGCAGTAGGAACCTGGTGGGACCACCAGCTGGAAAGCAGAGATGTAAACTGGGCAGTGGCAGCTCTTGGGATGGTGAATGGTTTTTTGTTCCTTAAGGGTTTTGTATCAGGAAGATTGCTGACAGTAGGTTTCTGTTTCCCTAGTATGAATGTCAACCAGATTCTGACTTAACATGGGCCAGCTTATTCAGTGGCCTAGTTAAGAGCTTATGGTCTCTCCATATCAGTCTTGGTGAAAAGGTGCCTCTGCTGTCAAATTCATTCTCTCTCTTGTTTAGCTCTAATAATTTTAGCTCTAATGACTCACTCCTGGTAATCCAAAATGCATTAATTCTGGATATAGTCAATGTGTGGCCTGGTGTGCTGTTCAAAACAGTATCCCATGCCAAGAGTCCACTTGGCTTAGCATCAGCCTGTTTGTCCAAGTGGTTGGATGAGGGCATGGCCTCTTATGCTCACTTTGCAGATCTCCTACTTGTCATATGTAAAGATTCATCACACCACCAAAAATAATAGCCTAGTCTTTCAGACTGGAGTTTTCAAATAAGTCATTGAATTCAAAGAGGACTGGACACTAATTCCTTTTCTGGTGGCTTTGAAAAATCAGTTATTTCTATGCTAAGAATTAACCAGCATAAAATGGTGCCTTAGTATAAACACAGTCATTTGCAGGCATCAACCTTTAACATACACAGATGTGGTTTCTACATCTCAGTTGAAACCCACCCTTGCTGGGTTAAATGCATCCCTAGAAAAAAAAACAAAAAGATTTTTGGGCAAGAACTACAAGATATATACATGTTTCAGCTGAAATCACAAGTAATTAAAATACACAGAATGTATAAAGCAGCATTTGATCAATCAGAAATCTAGTATTTTCTCCAAGCTCCTTAATACTAGAAATAATGGGGTTTGAATGGGAAAAATTGTTTTGTTTTCTTCCTGCAAAATGCCAAGGTTTTCACATTATCACTCTGATGTACTTAAGAAAAATAATATGCAATGTTTTCTCATTGAGTTTCTATTATTATCTGCTAGCCCATTATATTGAATTATAATGTTGTTCCTGAGGAATAGAGAAAATGATGTAATGTATGAAACACCAAAACAAGCAGTTTAGCAAGTAGTTTAACTTGTGTGTAAAAATACTTGTCATACACTGACAAGATGGCACATCCCCAAAACCCCAAACCCTCCCTGGGCACTGTATTTTCATCATATTATGATTTTGAAGTTGTAATG
The DNA here is from genome assembly GCA_013389865.1 of Piaya cayana. Taxonomy (NCBI): domain Eukaryota; kingdom Metazoa; phylum Chordata; class Aves; order Cuculiformes; family Coccyzidae; genus Piaya; species Piaya cayana. The sequence continues at coordinate 2,974 of WAAB01005939.1, forward strand.
CAGACCACAAACAGTTGAATGGAAAGGTCATGCAGTGCACAATTGCAATCTACAATTAGTAATAAACCCTGGAAGTAAAGATACATTTAAATACCATAGAAAGTAACAAATGTAACATTTTGCTAGCAATACTGCAATTTGTTGGTCATTAAAATAGTACCTATCAAATCAAAGTTTTCCAGCAAGTTCCTGTAAATAATTGGAAAGAAAAAATGATAGAGATAACAAAACTACTGTCAAGAAAGGGAAACTGGCATTTTACAAAAGCCTTAAAATCAGTACAATCATAACTATTAAAATACACTGCGTGCAGAGGAGTGCAGGTCAATTTTGCTAGCTTACACAAATCATGTGCATTTGCCAAGTACCTCATAAAATGGGATGTAGGAACAGAGTTGGACAGGTGCCTTCTCCAGTCCCGCTGTGATTTTCTCTTGATAAAGTCTCCAAGAGAACTTCTTGGAACCACACTGTTCTTACCACCCTGTAGTTTCAGAAAAATCTTCATGGAACAAAGACATCGTTATATGAAACTATTTTTAGCCCTGAAATATGTCAAAGCAACCTGTTTCTCATATGTAGTACAACAGCCAGTCTAAACTCACTGTCATCATCATCTGTCAAGCAGTACAGCTAAAACCACTCAACTCTAAACAGATCCAGGTGGTTTCCAAAAGTCCTAGTCTGCCTTGCTCTGGTATTCCTGCATGCCCATAACACACCAACAAGCTGACACCAGTTGACAAGTTGCTCTTGTCAACTACTGTGCAGCAGTAGAGGAAAAGGTACAACAGAAAGCCACCATTAGGGTGTTTGCCAGGCAGATCAACCAAATACAGGTTTTAAAGTTTATTCCATGACTCTCCCATCATGAAGTGAGGGTAGAGCCGGCCAACAGCAAGCAGGAAAACAAGAGGTGATAAATGTGGGCATGACAGCCCATGTTGTGGTGAGACTGGAGACATCTGCATTCGCTCTGCCTCAGAATATCTCTCTAACAGCCCAGAAGCAAACATGCTGGCAAGCCCTAATTTAGCACACATATTATGCTGGTAGACCTGAAAGATAGCCAGTGGTTTGAATTTCAATAGAAGATTTCCACTGAGCAGGATAAGCAATATACTCTTTTAAATGCTTCTGAAGGTTGCAACCCATTTACTGGAAAACCTCGACTTCTGCAACTGCAAAGGCGGGATGATTCCATACACTTGTATATAGGATATGTGTATTTATATTATACAGAAGATCACAAAGGCACATTTTGAAAATACATGGATATTTTGGGTATGATGTAACATTTTTCCAAGCTTTGTCACAATGAAAAATCAGACTCAACTTACATGTCCGGAAATATATAATCCAGTAATATGATGTCCAGTGTTAGATTTGTTTGTACACTTTCAGTGACTAAAAGAGCTAACTCATAAATAAATGGGGAAAAGAAAAATCACCTGCATAAATGGATAATGTTCAATTTTCCAAGTATTAAAGAACCAGTAGACTGAGTATTGCAAAGTGGTGGCAGCTTGCCAAATCAAGTGAAATCATCAATATCTTTCACTAATTTTCTAGCATTGCTAAAACTAATTTTTGAGTTGATGAAAAAAGCTCTTTTAAAAAAAAACAAAAACCACAAACTACACAACAGCTTAGCTTGAAATAACTTCTCTGCAGGCAGGCACACAGCCCAGTAACTGTGAACCAAGTCAACTGCCATTTTGAAGAACTGCTTTCACAACCCCCTCCAAAATTTAGAATTTACTTAATGGCTCCTTCAGAATCCATTACTCATTTAAAACTATCCTCAAAGTGTTAAACACCCTTCTTTTAGGGTTTGGGCATTTTTTAGGGAAGACATTCTTGCAACTGTGCATCAGCTGCTCAAGGTTAGAGCTAAGCCTCATAAATGGTTCACAGAAAAGTCTCCGGGCCTTACTTTTCTGATATCTGGACTTCTTGCTTTCATAGGACTTGTACACAATTCATGTACTGAATGTAAGCAATTCCCTTCCTGTTCTCTCCTCCTCATTTCCCTATTATGCCTGATACCATGACTCAGACTGGTTAACCAAATGACAGCATTTCAACCCACGAGACACTGGGAAAGGTACAAATGAAGCACCTACCAGAACTCCTATATCAGTAACAGGTATTTTAAAAACAGGGATGTCAGTGGAAAATAATCTAATTGAGCCTAAATATCTGTATTTATACAGACATAAGAATGTGTAGAGTTTGTCCCTATGAAATGCTCTTCTAGCACCATATCCAGCAGTGAGTGATTATGGAAAGAAAACAGGGTGATTATTGCAAAGATAATTCTCCTGCTTATCAGCCATCTATAGATTAAGGATTTAAGAGCTTTGTATCCACCACATTCGGGGATCTTAATCGATTATTTTCTATGACCTCTCTGATGCCTTTTGATTTCACAGTAATCTGTGAAAATGAGCTCCACAATTTATTTATGCTATATGAAGAAGAAAACATTTGTTTTAAACTGCTGTGTGATGGCCACCCTGGGTATTCTGTAGTTCCCACATGACAAAACCCAGCAAATATCAGTTTCCCAATTATCTTTGGATGATTCATATTTTTTTGTAGGTCTAATCCCTCCATCAGTCATCTCTCTCCCAGTGTAAACAAGTTGCAGTAGATTTAGTCACTCCTTACAAAGCAGCATTCTCTGTCCCTGGTGATCTTTCTTACCATTCTTTGTATATTTCCTATATCTGTTAGATGTGTATTTTAGATGAGGAATCTAAGCATGCAACCATATAGTGCAGATGAGCTATAGGATTTTACAAGGACACCATAAAATGGTATTTATTTATTTCCTAATATTTTCTAACATTCTATTTGTCATTAAATTCAGGAGTGTATAGCATGGACCATAAAATTTTGATGTGAAAATTGCAGCCACTGAGAAAACAGAGCTATTATTTCCTTAACCTGAAATCCTGAACACAGTACACATCTAGTTAAAAGGTTGATATCAAGAAAATATGGGGAAAACCTGGCAAATTATAATTATGTCATCAGATTGAATAAGCTGTAAAATTCATTGTTGATTATTGTACAAGTGTGATGAGAAACTTGTTTAGTTCAGATCAGTAATGACTTCAGAAAATCACAACATTAAAAAAAAGCCAGTAGACAGATATCATATAAATGTGCTTTATTGCAGAGAAGTTACATTATTTACATGCTGCAACACATTACAACATAAATCTATCAAGTATTTCATGGTGGATGCTGTTGGTTGCCAGATAACATTGTTATAAGAACCACATTATAAAGTGAAGAGACTTACGGATTTATATACTCTACAACTTGGAGTAGCTAAAATGTTAAAAGTCAAAAGGCAGTGTTTTCTCAGGCCTGCCTGTTGTCATACGCATGCAAAAGCCTAAGGAGAGCAAATATAAAAGTACTGTCCGGTTTCAGGTCTATGATGCCACCAAAGCTGATGATAGGTGTGTACTGACTTATATTTTAAAGCGTATAATCTTGCATAAATTATACAAGTCTAATAAGATTGGTATAAATCTAATTATTTATAAATGATGGCTTAGAAACAAAGGAGAAATGCAGCTTGCACATGCATTTAAAAGGACAACCTAGCAAATGTTTGTGACCTTAGTGTTTATTATCTTTTCTCTTAAGAGATCTGCTAGAAAACATCGTAATCCTAGAGTTGCACTTCTCTTGGCTGAATAATGACAATGAAACTCTGGAAAAAGACAACTAAGCAATCTAGCCAATATATGCTGGTGGAGAAAAATCTATGAAATACAGAATATCATTTATGTCTAATGTAGTATGTCTTCATTAAGCAATGTTTCTAGCAGCATCATAGTGAAATAGTATAGTTGAATGAAGTTTGGCCCCTCATTTGCTTAAGCACGAAATAATTTCAAGTTCCAATCGAATCGCTAGCCCAAATATCAGTTGCTAAATAAAATGAGGAAAGCTGTATTGCTTTCTAAAGGCAAGTTCTCCAATTGTATCAGTCTTGGGAGATGTGACTACAACAAGCCTAAAGAACGATAACAAGCATTTTTTTAAGAAGTGAGGGAAAGAGTCGGGATGAAAGTAACCAAAACCAAACAAGAACATACAAGCCAGTGCCTTCCCTGGTAAATCAGCCATCATCCTTGTACTTGCCATGCAGCTGGGCTGTTCTACACCAGCCAAGGAATGGGCTCTGTTTCTATGTTTCCAATGAAATTACCTTTTAAGAAAGAAAGAAAGGGGAAAGAAAACAAGCAAGGAATTGTAGATAGATAGAGGTGGCACAGATGTAGTCATGCATGAAGGGCTTGATCCTGCCAGTGATGCAAAGGGCAGTGGAACTGTGTAGACACTTGGCTGATGCTGATCCCTTGGTTCCTGTTGCACCCCAACACGGCTGCTGCGGAGCAGGGCAGGGGCAGCACCTCCTCACTCAACTCCGAGGTAAAGGATGGAGGGCAAGAAGATGAGCAAGGGCAGCAGGGCTGGCACCGGCTCCTTGAGACCATCTATATCTAATAGGCAGTATGTACAAACATCTTTCATTTCTTCCTCATGGATGCCCACTTCCAGCCTCAGCACCTGGCTCTGACAAAGTGCTGACTCTTGTCAGTGAGTCAGGGCAACCTCCTATAACCTGTCCCCCCTTACCCTGTTCACACAAATCCCTGCTGAGATGGGCTCCAAAATCTCCTTTCAAAGGTAGGGGAGGCATGAGGTGGTCACCATACTAAGCAGGTTTAAAGTTTTGCCTCTCCCTGCACAAAGGGTAGTGTGCTCCTGGAGGACTACCAGAAAGCTGTGTTCCCTGGATGGACTTCTTCCTGTGCAAAGAAATTAGGGTTATTTTATCTCTGAAGAGCTGATCAAATTCCACTGAGGTTGCTGGAAAAGTTACTGATAAATCTCATGAGTGCCTTGGACTGGAAGGGGAGAATCTGGGAGTGCTGGGCCTAAACTCAGTTCTTTTCCACACTGAGCAGAAAGCTGGATTTGGGTTGCATGTAGGATGCCACTGGCACTGTGTGTGCCAAGAGGGTGCACAGATATACAAAGCACCCAGACTCAGATGTCTGTCTCCCTTTCACAGGCTGCAAGGATCCTGGCAGGAGATGTGTTTTGAAGGCAAAGACTGGATCCCCTAGGCCCTAAAAAATAAGGGTGGGAGAGTTGGTTAAGTCCAGGGTTGCAATGACCAAAGTCTGCATGTCCCCATGGTGGAACTGAAAGCCATCCAGGCTAATCACGTTAGTTGGGGTAGTTTGTCTGCTTTAATCTGGAGCTAAAGAGCACAATTTATAAGTGAGACTAATATGTCTAGACAGCACCTGAGAGACCTGAGACCTGAGCCAACTTGTCCCCAGCTGACTCAGGTGTCAGCATGTTTCAGGTTTGGGCTTAGCAGACACAGTAGGGAGGTCAGATCCACCTTGATCAGTTACTGTAGTCATGCTCGTAGTCTCCTGTCCTTTTTAAAGGACACAAAAGTCCTCCTCATGCCTAGTTTGTCTAAGTTAGTCTGCTCATCACATTTTATCTTAAGCCAGTTTTAACATGATGCCACAAAAATCAGTTTATTCTACATACATGTATGTGCATGTGTTTATTGGATATGACATTTTATATATATATTAAACATATATAAATATCTATTTTATATATATATTTCATATATAACAAAAAACTTATTCTATCCAATCACTCTCATTTCATGTTCCTCTACTAAATCCCATCACTTCTCTCAAATTGCACAAGTTCTTTAGGACGTGCTGTCTTTTTTTTGAGTACTGTATGTATGGCAAATTTTAGTGAATAGCACTTTATTTAAATGGTTGAAGGTTTCTTTACTAGTAGTGGTACGCCTCAAAATCTTTACAAAACATCCTCAGGCCCTGATGGTGAACCATGACTAAGACTCATAGTTGTGAAGGGGCCATCTATGAATTAAGCATAAATGCACAATGAGGTCTGTAGCTATTACTGAAACATTAACTTTTACTGCAAATATATGTATACATAAATTCAAAAACAATCAAAACATTTCGGAGAGTGGGGGAGAGAGAGAGCATCATTTCCATTCTCACTATCTCTTACAATTGCTTATATAGGGAGAGAGTATTATTATGGACTTCTCATTCCAGAGGCCAATTTCTGGAGGTTTGCCAATAGGGATAAACAGTATACTGTTCTTCTTGATAAGCTAGCAAACACATTTCCCAGACTTGTCTGGTTTTGGTAAAACAGGTGATCATTTCTGTGGTATATTTGTTGTCATTCTTGCTTCTCTTATATTTAGTAGGATCTGCTCAGTACAGAATACTGAACAACACCACCACCATTGATGTTTAAGGTAAAAATTCTGGTTTGTTAGATAATATTTTCCAGTTAGTAACAAACAACAGATAAGTTGTCCTAAGGTTTACCAGAATACGCAGCTAAGATGACTGAATTTCCACTATTAACAAAGTCTATGAGCATTAACAGGGAAGTGCATAACAAGTAATTTACTGCATATAAAACCCCTGAATAATACAGTATCAAATTATAAATTTAAATAACAGAGAGTAAACAAAAAAAATCACTATATAAATCACAGGAAAGGAAAAAAAATAATCTCCGAAGCCCAAAGGAATTTCCTGATATGAATTAGCTTCCATAGCCAGTGAAAGACTACTGCAATTCTACATATAAACAAAAGAGTCTACAGCAGGTATTTTAACTTGCAATTAGAAGAAATTATCTGCAGATTGCATAAATGTGTTGTTGTGTCACATAATATCAAAGTTATTTGCAAAAATTATACAATCTGGAATGCTTTAATATGAGACACAACAATGTACTTAAACACACAGTAATAAGAAAATGAGAGCAATCATTATATAAAATGTATTTTTGGGATGCATTGAGTTAGCAGTGCTATCTAGATTAAATAGGTAAAGTGAAAGTCGTCATTTTAATAGGCTGCTCACTCATACCCCTTTTTGCCACTAGGACATTTTCTGTGCCCTGCTTCTGCTGGATCTTTAAAGTCCCAAGGGCAAGTTAAAGCCAGTTGCGGCATTTAGAAATAATTCAGTTAAGATCTACACTGTGCATTTGTCACCACCACATTTTTTTTCCTTTTAAAAGAGAAGTGAATTCACAAAGGCGGGTTTCTTTCACTGGCAAGAGTAAAATCCTTATTCTGGGCATATTCTGGGCACTGCTAATCACATTATTGGCACTCAACAAATAAATAATAACAACATTCATGATAATTTACTTTGCTTAACTCCTACTTATTTGAAGTGCTGATTCCATTGATTTAAGTGATGCTCCTTAGGAATTTTCAGATTCTTTTGGCCTAAGTCCCCTCTGTCTTGTCTGTTGCCTTTCTTCTCAATGTTGCTACTCGCCTCAGTCCAAAAGCCTCTTATTTTCGAGGTGTTGCTGTTTTATTTGCACTTATAGCAGAGGTGTTTGATAAAGCTACACTTCTTTCTGCATTTGGTAAATCTGGTGTATCATACTCCCAAGGGCAGACTTCAGCTCGAGATGCTAAAGGTTGCTGTAAGTAACTACTTGGCTTACGGGAGTCAGATGAAAGCACATTTCCCTCAGAAGAGTCATTTTTTTTCTGTTCTGCCAGTTTACTGAGGTTTTCCTTTCCTGCTGCTCTCTGGGGTAGCTCCTTCTGCTCCCCAGCACTGGTATTAGGAGTATATCTGTTAATATTCTCACCCTTTAGCCCAGGGAAGACCTGAGACTTGGAATTTGTTTGTTTTTTCTCATTTTCAAAGACCTGCTTCTCTTGTGTCTCCTCAGTGGCTGCCTCCACCTTCTCTGAGCTCTTTTGATTTGACTGTTGATACCCTTCAGATGTCTTCAGCTTATGATGAGTCTTCCCCTTTGGCTGGGAAGACTGGTTTTTCTCTGGCTCTGAGGAAGCAATAGACACGTGTTTTTGAACTTTAGAGTCAGAAGGCACAGGACCAGGAGTTTGGTCATATAACTCCCAAGGACAAACTTCTCCTATGTCGAAATTGTCCTTGTACAGAGACTTACCTGGGCCTGTGTCTGGATTTGCAGGTGTTTGACTAACCCTTTGCTGTTTGATAATTCCAGATTTATGGGTTTTCTTTGTTTCCTCAGAGGGGGTAGAATTCTTCTGGTTGGAATCCTTATTCTCCCCTTTATCAGAGGCTGAGTGCTTTCTGCTGGCTTCTTTACCCTTCGGCTGAGATTTATGAGCTTTAGCACTTTCTTCTAGGCTTTGTGTTTTACCCGTTAGTCCCAGAGTCTTTTCCTTGGCACTAGCAATAACACTGAGGGATTTTTGTAACACAGATGTTCTTGGATGCAGAGGCTTCTTATCGGCACTTAAATTATGTGCACTTACTGATTTGCACACTAAAGGGACCGATTCAGTGGAGGCAGCTTCAACTCTTTCTGGAGCATTTTTGGTTAATTTGTTACCATGCATGGAATCCAGAAGTGAATTCTCGGCAGCTGTAACTTCTGTGCTTTCTGTAGTTAAGCTATTTGGTTCTTCTGTTTGATCCCTAACATGATCGTAAGTGCTATGAGACTTTTTTAATGAGAAGACTCTGTTTTTCAAAGTCTCTTCTTTTGGCTTTGCAGAACTTGTGGAATCCTGTGGGTTTTTTCTCAGCGTGGCCATGTTCTTCACAGCACTGTGTTCCATTAGGTCCTTCTCATCCCTGGAGCACTGCCTGGTGACTGTCTCAGGGATTTCTGTAATGCGTCGCATTATTGAGCGCCCCAAGCCCTTTTTAGAGCACCTTTTTTTCTGGAGGTGTGGGTTATTAGCAATCATCTTTTTCCTTTTATAGATTTCAAGCTGGGCATATAGTTTCTTCAACTCATCCTGCAAAACAAATTGAATGGCAAAACTAGTATGTACAAAGCAAGTCCAGTTAAGCAAGCAGCCTGATGAATTTTTAGGGCATTACTCATTGTTCTAAAAGTGGCACTAAACTTATTTCACTCTCTTCCAATTCTTGACTATGCCATTTCTCCATCAACTTGAATCCCATTTTTTCCACTTTAAAGATAAGTTCAACCTTCGTGCACAAACATGTTACCTTCCACAGAAGTGCATCACAAAGTATGCCTAAATCACATATAATATATTCATGCTGTATGTTTCAGCTTTCACTATGCTGTGGTGTATGCCTTCCTACAGAACTCTGCAGCTATTCTTTATTCTAGGAACATAAGCCCTCTTACCATGTAAGATAGGGATAAAATATTTTTTTCCTGCTAATAATGTGTGTATATTCATGTATATGTTACAAACAAATGACTAATCACACTGACAACAAATCCTGTTGGCACTTCAAAATAATTCAAAGACCTCATGGAAACTGATAAACAGTTCTTGCTGTGGATGATCTAGCTCTTTAGCTTCCAGTGCAACTTTTGCTACAACTAGTAATGCAGCTTCTCTTCACACTAGTGCATATTTTGTGTGAGATTTTACATGACCTGATACCACAATCACTGAGAGACCTAAGCTCACCTGTTTCACCTGACATTGCAAAAAAAAGTCAAATCGATGCAATTCAAAGCTTACTTGTAGCAAAAAATATTGTTCTTGAAAATAAATGCTATTTAAATGAGTTATATATATACCCGAATATCTTCAGGATCCAAACTATGTTCACTCCATGCAGAATTTATACTGCTGTTCAGATAGGATCCAGATCGACCCATATCAAGCTCATCTTCATAGGCTTCTGTAGCTATGTCATCTCTTGGGTTATTGCTTGAATGTGAAAACTGCAATGAATAAAATAGATAATAAAACAAATAATAAATAAGATGTTGCTATCAATGCAAAAGTTAACCTCACCATCACTGTAAGAATTTACATCATCATTTTCTATGGCACATTGATCCTTCTATGGATTCCATGTGATTTTCTGAACTCAAAATACTAGCTATGGGAATAACTGATCTAAGTAGTATCCTATAGAATATTGGTCCTGTATGTAAGGAACTCTTATTAATGATGGCTTAATTTGATAAATCTTAGACATACGCATAAATTAAAAACAAACATTCATTTTGATGCTTATTTGAACCTCTTTAAATTGCATTTAAATTGATCCAGTATGGAAACGGGCTTTCAGCCACTATTTAGTCTTCTAAAACCATAAAACTACATTTTATAGCCCATACTCTTGAGTAATCCTGCAGTAAGCAGTTCTCCAATTTTATATCCTAATCCTGAAAAGGAACAGGTGAAGTGGCAAAATAAAAGGAGGGGAAAACAAAGGAGACAAGTTAATCTTTCTCTCATAAGTTTTAGTAAAGCTCAGATCAAGAATTTGAGAGGCTATCAGCTACTGACTTATTCATATTGATTCACTCATCTGTAGTTACTGTTGTCCACACAATCATCTGGCGTCACAACCAAACCTTGTGAATTTTCTCCTAATTCCCTGAATTCTTTGTCATGCTGGAAGAAAAGTCTGTGTAGAGTTACATAGATAATAAGCTAAAAATGGAAATGCTGATTAGTAGTTATGAGTCAGCTTCAGAAAGGTCAACAAATTTTCTGTTAGTCTAGAAAGATGTCTCTGACAATATGCAATAAAATATACGAATATAAACCAGAAAATAATATAATTCCTAAAGACCAGAAAATGAATTTAAAATAAAACAAAGTTATTCAGTATTAAGTCTGCATCAATGTGTCTCTTTGCTATCACTGTTTAATGTATGTATATTTGACAGTTATCAGCATACCCTGCCCTGACATATACACAAAAGACAGGAAAAGCAGCTTCATTAACCTGAAAGTTGTACGAACTTGAACTGCTTAGTGTCCTTCCTCTGTATGTAGCTTCCACCTTTACTGTTCTCTTTGACTCTTGACTTCTTAGTTAAAATTACTGGTCATTTCAAAAGCCATTATAAAATCATTTGCTTTGCTGGAGTACTAGGAAGAAAGCTCCATTCAAATCCTGTGGAGCGATGCTGGAGACAGGTGGAGCTGCCTGTGATTCTCCTGCCCCTGGTGAGATCAACATATTGTCACTCCCCTCCCAACGCCTGATGGGACACCTGCTGTAGTGCTCAGAGCTCCATCTCATTTCTTCCCTGCCTCTTGTCATCCTCCATCTTCTTGTGTCCCACACACATTCATCTTCTTACCCAGCACTGATCCTGGCTCCATATCATGGGCCAAGTCTGTCTTGGTATACAGCATCTATCCTTCTAAGGCTCTGATTCGCAAAGGCTCTCCTTTTCCAGCCTGTAATAACTGTCTGGTTTAAACATCAGCCTCTCCATCTCATGGCTAATCCAAGGTCTTCACTCCAGTTTTGTCTAGTAGTACATCCTAGCCTTCCTGTCCCCTCACCTAAACTCCTTGTCTCATCTCAGCTAACTCTGGCAGCAGCATGGCCATCCAAATACCTGAAACAAGTAACATTAGGCAGGATTCTTTCCTTCATGTATTAATTACAGCAACATTTTAAGTACTTTAAATCCTGGGAATTTTGAAAGTTGAAAGAAAGAATCTCTGAAAATGTATGAGTTTTTAAAATAAAAAATATTCAACCTTTTACATAACAGGCAAATTTTACATCTTCCTTTTCTACCAGTTGCTTGCTAATTTCATATAGCATTGCTTCTGCATGACAACATTTATCTTGCTTTGTCTTGGCAAAAGAAAAGAGACAGGAGACTAGAATACCTTAGGGATCAGAAGTAGCCCAACGGTGACTGTCACAGTCAAGTGTGTGTGTGCAAAAAACAGCATCAGCATCCAGTCAGACTGAAGTCTTGAAGCAAGAATGAATCTGAAAGCAGAATTCAGGGTTGCAATTCACTGCCTTTTCTCCAGTGCAATAGATTCAGCATTTTTTAATAATCCTTAGGATTCTTTTTATTAAAAGGCTAAGCACAACTGGTTTTGTTCTGTACTGCTTTTATACAGACGGAAAATTATATCCACATGCTTTACCTATATACCACAATTACAAAACGACTCAGAAAAATAAAAGCAACCAACAAAACAAGCCAAAACAAAATATAAAAAGAAACAACATACTTTAAAGGATATTGCTTATTCCATAATTCTCACCCTGTTTAGCTGGGGTTTTTTTAATGGTTTATATTGTCATAGTTTCTTTGACTTGAACTGAGTTATGGCAGTTTACATGCATTAAGGATCTGAACAGATGATTTTTGGTTTAGTAAGCACATGTACTATGATAAACTGCAGTGCACTTCATAAATAAAGGATGTCTATAGATCACAGCAATGGAGTGTGGCTGATAATCCCTCAAAGAGAGAACTGAACTGAAATGCATTTAGCAGAGAGCAGAGAAATTGCAGACCACCCAGCTCAATACCACAGGGCCTGAGAGCCTTGCAAACACTAGAAATGAGTGCCTGAAGCTCAGAAATGAAGCAATTCTTTCGAGAGCTTTCTAAAAGAGTGGCAGAACAAGCACTGCACTTAAAGCTAGCTGGAACATGCTTGGCTTATTTGCTTTAGTGAGCTCCTAAAAGCAGAAATGGTAAGCGATGCAACGGATGAATGGGTGTACCACTGGCTTGTAATTCGCAGGTTTACAAAAATCATTAACAAAGAAATGACATTTGCAACTTATCCAAGTCCACAGATGTGCATTTTGCAGAAGCTGTTGTTAACAGAAATAGTCTGGCATGAAACTCCGGTGCATTTGCCATAATAATACAGTCATCATTTCTTGTTTAATCCTTTGCAAATAAAATGTTTCATGAACACAATAAAATCTTATAATCATTTCTTACAGAGATGTTGCTATTGAGGTGTGCAGGGATGAGGAGACTCAGGCCTGAGGTTTAGCTAACTGAATTCAACATAGCAACTATTGAAGATGACATGAGAAACTGCTGGATATAACAAAATAAGAGCAAAAAATGAACAGATGTTACATATAGTGCTGTCAGGGATGGTAAGATTTCATGGGGGGTTAATGGAGAGTCATATGAATAATGGCCAAACTTCACAGGTAACTGAAGCAAACACTGGGGGCCTTTAGGGAGTAGGACTTGCAAGGTCAGCGGTACCAATGTAGCCATATCGGTAACAGCATATGAGGCTGTAGTTATCTAGCTAATGATGTCAGAAATACCAAATCTGAGTACACATGGAGCAAAACTGGGACCAACACGATAAAAGTAATGAGGGGTGGGTTGTTTATTTCAGAGAAGGCAAACACAGAGACAGAGTGGCTAAGGCAGATGGAGAAAAGCAAGCATGGAAAGAAGGGGCTAGTGACATGGTAAGCAAGTTGTCACTGACTGAGCCCTCTACCACTGCAATATCACCTATCTTCTCCTTAAATCCTTCTCCTAATGTCTTCATGATCTCAGTCTCTACGCTGTGCACGTATGTGCAATTAATGACCAAACTTCAGCCAGCACACGAGAGACCCAGATGAGGTATGGTCCAAGGTCTCAGCCCACGACTAGGTATGGGACTCCAAACCCAAAGATGGGTATTAGATTGGTTTAAAGTCTGTGCTTATATATGAAGGATCTATAGATGCAGTATGTTTGTGAACCTACCCAGGGTGCATGTTTCATTAATGAACCTGATCAGCTGCAGAGGAGGAACTGGACCAGGTAGTACATTCTGGACCTGCACTGGTCCATGTAGTGAGCCATGTCTTGCACATGGCTGCATGTGTGGTGGATGTGCTCAGACTCATTAGGCCTGCAAAGAGAAACAGAGGCAGCTACATCCATCAGACACAGATGGGAGAAAGCACCCAGGTTCTGATGGCCACCAGATTTGGTTAACTCTTAGCAGCTCAAATCCCCAAATTCTGTGAAGGCTTTTTGTTTCTCTTCTGCATGAAAACTTGACTAATTAAGGTATCTGCACCATAACCCTAAGAGCAAAATAAAATTTGTAGTAGGCACTCAGACCAAGCAGAGATGGGGTTTCTGTTTAAATGAGACATTTTCTATATACATTTTACTTTTCTCAGTAATACAAGAGAAAAAGCAGTGCAGGAATTCAATGCTATGCTGATCTGAAGATAGTCAAGAATCCTCTGTTTCTGAAACAGGAATAGTACTTCTAAAAGAAAACAAAATGCAAAAACTCCAAGGTTTTATTTAGTGCTCACATCAATCTTACATGAACTTTGGGATTTTTCAAGCTGAATGGCTCCCTTATAAAAGTAGGTGTCCTTCAAGACTCCAGTGCTCCATGACAACTCAAATATGTCATATAAATCTGAGTCTTACATTTCTGCTCTTTCAGTTACATGCAGATCTTGGTGAGAAAGACAGAAGCAAAAAACCGAAACAGTAAGGAAATGTGAACAAAGAAATGGCATATACAGAAATGGGCATAATCTCAGAAGGGATCACGTACTTCCAATGCATTTTATTCATTCCTGTCCATAAATGTTACAAGTTATTTCTTCAATAAACCAGCATGTATTAGACAGAGGGCAAAGAATCAGTAGGAAAATGTATGTTTAAAAAAAAACCAAACAAAATAAAATGAGCAGACTTTAGGCTGAGGAACAGGATTCTCACCAGGATACACTGAAAGCCATAGTAATTTTGGGTGGCATGTATTAACATGCCATATTTCCCCTTTTGTTTTCTCTTTAATCTAGGGTTACTTTCATCCTGTCCTATTGCTAATAGAAACCTGCAGCCTACATCACAGCTATTCTAGTGCACTGAATTCTGTCTTCGAACACTGCTCAAACTATGGTTTAAGAACATTCATTAATGGGGGAAATTTTTGACTGAGAAGCAGTCAAATTGATTATTATTAGTTCAAAAGTATTGTAACTGAATTTTATATCTATCAGGAATGATAAGAAAAATGCTTCCATCAAATATAGACTTTAAATGTTATTCTTGCAGATGTTTGTGTTAGGGAATACAGAAAAAAAATTTTGAGGGTATGTGGATGTTGAAATATGGGGTTAGGAAAAGGTCAAGGAAACAAAAAGTTGTAAGCCTGGAGGGAAACAAAAAGTTGAAAACTGTATTGAACTTTACAACAATGATGGGGGAAAAAGCACTTGGAAGGAACAAAGATGAAAGGTTTGCTTTGCTGAGGTTTACTCAGAAAAAATGATGCCTCATGGAAGGAAACACCAAGAAGGCAGAGAGAAATGGGAGTTTGAAGAAAGATCAAAGAATAAAGAAGAGCATTTGAAGACTGACCATTGAGAAGTACATATGCATATATAAAATCTTAGCACATATGGTCTGTCAGGAGGCAAAGAAAGGTGGGAGAATGTCATAAGCAAGTCATAAGAATGTCTTATTGCATGAGACGAAATTCATATTAACTTGCTATTTTGAATTTTCTAGGACCAATTCATTTTTACAGTATACTCTGTAGGAAAGGCACATATAGTAATTTTTCAAGTATTTCTGGCAAAGACCTTTTATTTCTTAGTATTCTAATAATTTACAAGTATGAAATGTAAAGCTCATTATAAGCTTTACAAGAAACATGTGATTTATATTACTACTACAGCTTCACATACATAACAATTGTTTAATGTCAGTATATAAAACGTTATGCTTCATGCACAAACCAGTACAATTAACATACAGCTGCACCTTGCCAATATGTTACCAGGAAAAGATCACATAAACCAACATTCTTACCTGCTGTTTTTCTATGGATACAAACCAGTAAGCTGTATGTAGATGACTGAAGACAGACAGTACTTTTGCTATATCTAATTTATCATATATACTTAACTTTGATCCAGGGCCATATCAGCTAGCTATACTAAAAAATCCCTAATTATACAATTAAAAAGTTGATTGTACACGTTCTTGAATCCTACGGGAACAGTTTTAAGTTCAGTAATCACTTAGTTTGCAGAATTAAATATTCATTAAATGTTCCATTATGTGTCTTATCCCATTCACCCCTTTTAAGTTGCACCACGTGAAACCTGAAAGATAAATAGTTAATTACTAGGTCTACAGATCACTTGCC
Source organism: Piaya cayana (assembly GCA_013389865.1). Taxonomy (NCBI): domain Eukaryota; kingdom Metazoa; phylum Chordata; class Aves; order Cuculiformes; family Coccyzidae; genus Piaya; species Piaya cayana. The sequence goes on from WAAB01005939.1 coordinate 18,980, forward strand.
TAATTGTATGGAATATAGCAGAGATAATGAGCTCATTGTGAACTGCAACAGCCATATAACGTGGCTCATGAAATGCTGATGGGACTGTCCGCACTGCATAGCAGAGATAAACACCCCACAAGAGGAATAAAAATTCAGCTGTGAGAAGAACAAAAAGAAATAATTCGCAATTAGTTTTATATATGAAAAAGAAGGAAATTTGAAGTACCATATTATCTGCTGTATGTGTGAGTCTCTATGCAAAGACAGTTTACAGTCATACGTGTATATATGTACAAACACAGGCATTCAAACTCTTTCAGATACTGCCACTGCGCACGATACATTCAATTTTTATTTCACATACATCCTCTTTCCAGATCAGGAACCTTTGCAGTCACGCTATTTCAGTTTTTCAATCAACAAACTTTAAGACAATGTCTAATAATGCCTTGCTTATTTTTCAAATTGGTACTATGTAGTTTGACATCACTTAAAATAACATTTGTAACTCTGGTTCTTGTTACAGATGCAGATATTGCTGCTACTACTAGACTAGAAGCTTTTTAAGACTACAGTTTCATTTCAAAGGTTTATAACTCAGATAAAACAATGTATTTTGGGTTAAAAAATCTCTGCTGTTCATAACAGTTAATTCTGCTGGTGCCCATAATATGATGAGTCATTTCTCAGGGCCTAATGTAATTAGAACAAATGACGTGTTTCTCCCCGTTAGGAGAAAAATGAGTAAAGGAAGAAAGGAGAAGGAGTAAAGGGTCAAGATCAGCTTAAACTATCCTCTTAGAGCTAACTCATCTGCACTCAGCAGTACTCTGAATTCAGTTTCCAGGAGACAATCTGCTGTGACATAATTTTGCCATTGAAACCAATTAAATAATTTCATTACCACCTTGAAAAATCTTCTCTTCCAGAAAAAGCTTTGCACAGCTCTGCTAGTTAGTCATAAGTAGAGCTGTTGCCTGTGCCTCTTGCCTCATGATCTGGTCTGATGATGGCTCTTCAGCCTATCCAACAATGCGTAATACCTGATAGACCTCTGGAATGCTGGTAATGCTCTGGGCCAGCTTCAGAAATTACGAAGAATCCCATCACTACTCATACATTGAAACAAAAAAAGTGAGCTCAGCCCCTGATCCTTCTACTACATATGAACAGAGTTAGCCAGCTCTACAGCAAAAATCATCACATCCTGACATTGCAAGGAAATGCCATGTCTCTTTTTGAATACTGAGAGCACTCTGATGATTACCCTAGCCTAAGCATCTAGATGTCAGATGTTCTGGTAGGTGACCTAAACCCTACTCAGCTCCTCATCTCTGAGATGAATTGAATTGTCTGCTTGACCTAACAGAAAATCCTCTAGTAATCTTTTTTTTGTTTGATTGTTTAGTTTTCACACTTGGTCACTGCACCTTAAATTATCACTACCTATATGCAAAGATAGAAAAAAAAATTTATAGTTAAAATTACAGTACAATATAGTATAATAGAAAACTAGTTCTTTCTCATACGTATTTTTGCAGGTACATGTTATTATATTGTGACTAGAACAGGTGCTGAATGATATCATTAAGGGATCAGCAAATCATTATTTGTTTGGTTAAGAACACAAATGTTTGTGAACAGATTCAAATAAAACTTCTGCACTGGATATCTCATGAGAATGGTTCCCATGGTTCCTCCACTTGTAACAGTCTATAACTGCTCCTGTAGTCTTCTCTGAGCAAGTGGAATACAAAATTTACTTCAGTGAAATAGCTTAAAAGACTCTTTCGCAAATGGCAGCAGTTTTGTTTTCTCTTTCATAAGTACACTTGCCTCGCATATGCAGAATCATGGCACTGAAATATACTGCTCTTCAAAGCATTGAAATTCATTGCTCTAATTGCACCATATTGATTTAGAAGAAATTGAAAAGGAGAAAACAGAATTAGGTTGCTAAAACCAAATCACTGTACGTCACTGTCCTATGTTCAAGGAAAATTCTTATTATTTAATACAGTTCCGCAGATATTCCCCAGAACATGTCACATAGCCTATTTCCTCTCATTTTACCTTTCATTCAATGTCCCCCTGCAGTAATAAAACACCAAGATCAGCAACAGAGCTGAATAGATGAGCTAATTGTGAAATAAAAAGGCATGCTCCACAAAGCTACCCATGGTCAATTCTTCTCTCTCTTCCTCAAATTCTTCTTTCTTTTCCTCATCTGAAGTGAGAGGAGCCCCAGTTCTCTTACTAATTGAAAACATCAGTTACAAGTGCTAACAGAGGCTCAGAGTTTGAAAAAGGTTACTTTTAAAGGTATGAAAATACATGTATGAAATTCCATGTGCTGAAGGTATTCCTACTTAAACTAAATAGTGTGAGCCAAATTCTTCTTACTTTTACAAGAAAAAAAAATCTGTTTAAGGTTCAAAGATTAACAAGAATTAATTTTCTTTCGCACAGATTGAAAAAAAAATCTTTAAGGTATCTCAGAGAGTAAATGAAAGTGAAAAAGACACATCCCCATAATAATAATAATAATAAAAACTATTTTAAAGAGCTGGGGTAAATAGGAATGACAGTAGCATTTGCCTTCCAGATCTCATTAATTCTGGAAATTTCACAGTTTCCCAATCAGAGTTACAAGGAGTTTCTAAGACAACAAGAGAAGATTGTGAAGTATTAATGTTCTGGAGAATACAAGTAGTCTTCACCATTTAGTGCATAATGCTTTTATAAAAGGTCTACATTTAGAACAAAGCTGTCATTCCTGTCTGCAGATAATAATTAGTGTGACATGTGCTATGCAACACAAATAGAGAATATCTTTTAAAGCATAAGGTAAAATAACAGAATCCCTATACTTGAAAGCCCAATGTTACAATAATTTCATTAGCAATAACAAACAAAACAGACTGATAGAAAACCGATTTATTATCTAAACCACTAATTACACAGCTTAAATATATCATGTAGAAGCTGTGCTTGAGGGATGAAATGAAATTCATCTAATTAGCTACAGGCTATTAGTGCAATTTTAACAAAAATCTGAAGGTGTTATACAATTTTGCTGTATTGCAAAGTGGCCTTTTTGGTTTCTCAATACAAAACAAGGTGACATATTAATGTATTTATTAAATTGATGAAAAATACAACCAACTACAAATAGACAAGCAGATAGATAGACAATGGGAATACACTTGGCCACCATGCAGCGACATTCTTATGTACCACTCATGTCCGAGATATTACTAGTTCTATCTGTGGCATAGTAGTGACTGTTTGGCACTAAATATATTTAATGATTAAAATGTACAAAATGAGATATAAAATTTCTATTTGACTTGCTGAATAATTTTCCTTTTGTTTGCAACACTCGTCATGGTTTTAGAAAAATGGAGCATTTTGGAAGACTTATCTTGGCAATCCAATGCACTGGACCAGACTCATGCTCAATGCCACCAGCCACAAGAGCACACTATATCTGCTCATCTGGGTTTTTAGGCCATTGTTCATTTTCTGTATCTTCTGATAATGAAGGACAATGATACAGTCACAGTATGTGATACCTATCCTCTCTATAGAGAAGGACAGACTTGAAGGTGATATTATTGACTCAGTCAAACTTCCTCATAAGATCTGGGTTAATATATTTACTAGGTTTTGCTAAACATGCAGTTTTATGTGTGGCAAACTATTCTTTTGTATTTAAAGGCAGCATAAGGCAAAGCCATGTCCAGAGACAATCTTCGTGACATTTTCTTTCAGTGTCCACTAACCAAGTTGTGTCATGCCTTGCACAGCACAGCAAATGCAGAATGATTTGTGCTTGCCTGCCCAGCCCCCAGCACAAGAAATTTCCCACGTTAATCTGTATCCTCTCTCACTGCCTGCTCTGCAGATGTCTGTACTTCACCTGGCTGCACAAAACTGCAGAGCAAGATATGATGAACTGAAAGTAGCAATCAAAGTCACTTTCTTTCAAAATTTGGAGAAGTCATTGACAACCTCCTCACACTTGAGTGTGTACAGGAATAGAACACTCATGCATAACAAATGGAATAAAGGCCATAAGGGCATGACTTCTAGAGAGTTGAGAAAAAATGGATTCAGAAAAGCAAGGATCATCTAAGGAAACATGAAAAATCAAGAAATACGAAGCTGGAGTTTTGAGCACACCTTATACACCAACTCTTCTTAGAGGCCTTAGGAAAGCACTTCATTCTTATTTCTACAGCTTTGCTGTCTCTAAGAACTGGCAGCACTAAAATAAAAGTACCACATTTGCAGCTCTTTTTTTGCATATATAGTCTTCAGTTAACTGTATAATTTCATAAGAGATAAGATTCATTTAATTGCATTTGACAAGGCAATTCCAGACATAAGTAAAGGTAGGCTAATGAATAAAACTCTGTAATTTGTTGCCAATGACATTTAGATAACTAATGAATGAGACAACAGACTGCAGGGAAAAAAAAGCAGTCTTGTGCACACACAAAACTGCCTTCTATCTTCGTACCTCAAGCTCCTGTGCATACAAGAAAAGTCCCCACTCAAGACAAACTTCGAAAAGATGATCACTGAGAGCTTTTCTCTTGCTATTTGGGTGCCAATCCAGGCTTTTTTTTTATTATTTGCTGCAGTTTGCAGCAGAACTAAGCAAACAGGGCTGTATTTGTAGCCTGTGACACTATACATAACATGTTGTATATAGATTTGACTAAGCTCTGAAACTCAGCCAAAGGCATTGCAAAATGGACATCCAGATTAAAAAACCCCCCATATAAACTAATCTCATTGTGCCTCTGCTCTGGTTGTGTAAAATAGGGATAATGCCATTTTGTTGCTGCAAGATGACAATGGAAATAAATTTACTCATATTTATGAACAGCTTAAATCCTAAACTGTGTGTTTCCTTCCTGCTGTGGTTGGGAAAGGAAAGCGAGTTATTCCAGGCTGTCCTGGTTGCTTCTCAGCTCTTCTACACTGCCAGAAATGCCTTTCTTTTGTGCTTCTTCAGGCCAGCCTCTTGGTGGGAATGGCTATAGGTTGGAGCTGCTGAAAGGAGCCCCCTGGAGCCAGGGTCCCCAACCCTGTGCTTGCTTTCTCTCTGCTGTCCAAAAACTACAAAAGAAGACACATCTGAAGGACTGAAGGTGATTTTCATGACACCATGTGATGTTCTATATCTGAGCACACTCAACTGCTTAAAAAGCACCATCGTAGGGCAAGAACAGGCCACCACTTTCCAGAGACAGTGATATGCAATATATTGTTCCCTACATTAATAAGCAAAAGCCCATTACAACTGTGACTTTGGTATTCTGAACTTTGCACTGTTGGCAGAAGAGTACAGTTCCAACAGTTGCAACATTTTTCCTCAGGTTTCAGTCACAAATTACTGATTACAACTCTGCTTACATCCATAACACAGCTACGACAACTCACCTGCTTCTTCATTACACTCCATTTCATCAGACAAATATCTACATTTTAAATCCCATTTAAAATGGGAAGTGAGTTATGAATCTGGATGTACAGCTCTTCCGTCCTTCCATTCACCACAGGTGCCATCTATAGCTGAGCACACAGCTTTTAAAACAGGAAAAAAATCATGTCCTTGATTGCTCTTCTGTAGCCAGCCAGTGCAGCCTCTTTCTACCTCACAGCATCACATCTCCCACCTGAAGAGTTGCACCATGTCACAGAAGTTTTTTTCTTCAACTGAAAGGATTTTCATATATTTCAATGAACTGTGATTACATGTCTAAGTCCCTAGTGTTGAGTTATTCCAATCAAATTATAAATTACCAGAGGTTTATCTGTCTCTGTCATGGTATCTCAGCATCATATTAATTAGCTAAGTGCAGCAATACAGAAACCTATGTGCGGAGTAAGAATTAATGTTTCTAAATCCTGACTTTTTTTTTTTTTTCTGTTAGAACTACCACAGCCCGTGGCTATGCAAGGCTAAAGGAGGAGCAGGGATCCACTGGCTAGCAGGGGGCACAGCACACTGCCCACTCCCAGCTGCAAGACTGCCTTGCAGGCCCACTCGAAGGGATGCAAGTGACATCCTGACCCACATGGGCCCCATGGCCTGAGAGTGACCTAAAGATATCTTTTGCTGGCAACAGAGACATATCGACTGACTTGTGTGTGAGCAATGCACCTAGGAGTCTCACTGCATGAACATATGCCAGAGCTAAGGCCTACAATCTTCAGAAACTCCTCTCATTTCTGTACATCTCTTAGCACTTACACTCATGCATTTCATTCCTTCCTCTTCACAGATGTGCTATCCTGCCTCTTTCCTCCCATAGCCCACTGTTGTTATTAAAGCCAGCTGGCCATGCTTCTGTCTCTGTGTCCCACCTCATCCTCTTCACTTGTGTGTCAATGGAAGAGGAAGAACAGAATCAGAAAGATCTAACACCAGCAACTGAAGCAAAATGAGTGTGGGATCTCTTCTCTCACATCTTAAAGAGTATGCAAGCAAATGCCTATGGTATTCAAAGCACTTGAAGGGTTGGAAAGACTTGGAGCAGTACAAGAAGTGGATTCAAAAAAGCATGCTGCAAAGACAAGAGGAAGTCCCACAGATGGTTTGCAGCAGAATCTGAATATGTCATTCACTAATACATAAATATATGGCAAAAGTAAACCATACACAGCTCCCTTAGCAGAAATACTTTGTAGAAATGGTGTTTAAATAAAGACTATGGGTTTTCATTTGTGTTATAGCAGACACCAAGAAAAAGCAACATTGTTGTAGGAGGTAATGCAACTCAAACCGCTTAGCCTGGGGGTTCCAGTTATTTTTGAGAAAGGAAAATAGTAAAATGTTGGCTGGTCATGGTTAAAACTAAAAAAAAACCCCAAACCCTGTTATGTTTTGGGTTTTTTAAAAAGAACAACCCTCAATTCTTCATCCTCTTTGAGCTTGTTTTATTTTAAATTTAATTGGATGAAAGAGTTATTCTGAGATGACTGAAGCCAGATCTTCATCAGTGCTGAATCCCACCAAGTGCCTCCTGGTTGTGCTTTCCACACAGAAGAAGCAATAAACAGTACTCTGAAAAAAACAGTCCCTAGATGTCTCAAGACACACACCCAAAATAGATAGCTACTGTTGACAATTTTGGCTTTAATCTTTGTACAGTGATGCTAAAGAGAATACAGCCTAAAAATGCCCATTTAGAAAGGAATAGTCCTTTGTTCACTACATGCACCTGAACAACACACCCTGCATATGGCATAGGGCCACATCAAATGGGGATGACGAAAAGAAATAATAAAAATTCATTCACTGAATACAGCAGAAGACCTCTAGAAAATTTAATAAAAGGCTTCGTAAGGCTGTGTTACAATGCCCTAGCTCAAAACTGCATAGGCAGTCTTAATGCCCAATCTGTCAGAGTGTGCCCTGGCAACTCATACCCTCTAGAGATGCAATTATATATGGATGAAGGCATTGAATCTTCCCTTAGCAAGTTTGCAAACGACAATAAGCTGCGTAGAAGTGTTGATCTGCTGGAGGGTAGGGAGGCTCTGCAAAGGGATCTGAACAG
>WAAB01005939.1:26696-43897 GCA_013389865.1 Piaya cayana
AGGAGGCTGAGAGGAGACCTCATTGCTCTCTATAACTACCTGAGGGGAGGTTGTAGAGAGGAGGGAGCTGGCCTCTTCTCCCAAGTGACAGGGGACAGAGCGAGAGGGAATGTCCTCAAGCTCTGCCAGGGGAGATTTAGGCTAGACATTAGGAGGAAGTTTTTCACAGAAAGGGTCATTGGGTGTTGGAACAGGCTTCCTAGCGAGGTGGTTGATTCACCTTCCCTGGAAGTGTTTAAGGCACGGATGGACAGGGTCCTGAGGGGCATGGTTTAGTGTTTGATAGGAATGTTTGGACTCGATGATCCAGTGGGTCTCTTCCAACCTGGTGATTCTATGATTCTATGATATGTGAAATATCAGTAAATGAACAGTGGGATGGAGTTCTTTTGGGAACAGCCAGAACGACTTTGTTCATTTTCCTGGCTGAGGGCATGCAGTAATCATGACACAGCCTTGAGTCTGACATCCTCTTGATGCCCAAGATGCAAAGCACGATCCACCAATTAGCTGGCTATGGCAGCAGCTCAGGTCAGCTGCACAGGAACAGCCCAGTTCCTGCCAGTCGGGAATCAACCGTGTGCTGTGAAAAAATACCCTCCTGCACTTAATACCTGCTATGTGCTTCTGTTTTTTTATTAAAAGTAGTAAACCAAAACCAAACCCAAACAACAACAAAAAACATTGCAAGCCACATATAGAATGTATATGGGATTTTTAGAAACTACGGTTTATCAATGCTGGGTGAAGTCCCGGCCCTGCCTAAGTCATCCACCTGCCAAGATTTCAACTCTGCTTTTAATTTGTGTTTGTGCATTCATGTTTATCTCTCTGCCTACCTTTCTCTCCTGCCTGTGGCTTTCATTAGACTTATTATTTTGCATTCCACCCCGCCTCCTGTTTCTGGAAAGTTCTTTTAAATTCTGTGCTTATATCTGTTTCTCTTATAGGATTTTCCCCTAAGGATAAAGAACAATCGTTGAATTTGTGACACTGTGAGCCCTTAGGCACCAGAAGTTTATTGCCCTTTTTTTTTCTACCTTGGAATCCATCTGTGACATATAGAGATATAAAATATATGCAGGCCATAGAAAAAAAAAGGCTTTGGGGGTGAGCATTTTCAAGCCTTCAGGTCCTTCTTTTGAACCTCAGACTGTCAACCATGCTATGGCTTGTCAATGTAACAGATGAAAAGTGATGCAGAAACAAACACAAAGGAAATAAAAGAAGCTAGGCAAGTGACAAATAAGATACCCAGAAGTATCCAGCCTCAAGGAAAATGCATACTAACTTACATTACACTATGTAGATAAAATAAGATTCATGGAATGCTGATTTTTCTCATCAGCACATCACAGTGTTACAGGGGCAATGCTAGAAATTGTGTCAATCTTTGTGTCCAAATCCTTCTGTCATAGAGAGCATCCTCTTAATGGAAATGTAAATATAAAACATTCACTGCAATAAAGTCTCTGGAGATAGAGCCTAAGTAGCATGATTAGTATGGAAAATGGTTCATAAACCCTAACTCCAATAATCTCTAGTGGCATAAAGGACTCATCTCATTATGACTTTCTAACAGAGCCTTGTTAATTCTCACTTCACTGATCTGTGACCTTCAAAATTCCCTCTCCATGTTTCAGTAAAGCATTGACAGCTGAGTGAAACAGGGAGGTATTCCAGCAAGGTCTACAGGTGAGGGAGCATCTCCCAGAATACTCACTAGTTTTATATAAAATACTGTGCCTGACTACATTAAATGAAATAACAAACCTTTCACAAAAAATCATACAACATTTTTATTTTATCATGTAAAATCAAAATCATAATCTATCCATTAATTCATCCCATAAAATCTTTTGCAAGTCTGCTCTCAGTAATTATAGGAATTTAATAGGTGTTCTGCATTATCTGTGTTTCTCCTGACATATCTCTGAGATTATGTGTCGAGAGCTGGCTTTACCTCTACTGTCCTTAAGCATATTTTGAAAAACAGTAAAACTCTCTGTAAACATAACTTAAAAAATGATCCTTGTTTTTTTCCAAATGAAGGCAGACAGCAACTTATGTTGTTTCTTACCAAAAAGGGACTACTGATCATAATTAGGTATTAAGATTTCAGATGTTAATCACTTCACTATCATAGCTGTAAAATCCAGAGAATAAAAATACTTGTTTGCCATTATGCAACAACCACCACTATAAAAGTTTTAATAAAAATGCACTGTATTACTGGCTGTGAAATGCAATAAATTTTTGATGCAAAATTGATTACTGCACATGACATCATGAAGTATTCCACATTTAATTCTCTTTTATTAATTTTACATCTCTGGCAACAGCACTATTCTGTTATTGCAAAGTATCATTATATTTTATCAGCACATCCCTCCAAAAGGGTCCAAATAAAGATGTATTTCAAAACACACCCCTTTACACTTCTCTCTGCATGGCTTACCATTGAGTATACTGACACAAAGGCTACCAGTGTGCCTGATGTCCTCAGATCATACATGAAGGAAAGAGGAACAGAGTACAGGGGCAGCTTAGAGGCACTGAAAGTCCTTGGTGAAGCTGGCATCAGTGGTTTACCCTTTAAAACTTCTCTTCATTACTCTGTGCTGGCTTTCTGTACACCACTAAGAGAAAACACTCCTCACGTCCTCGGGATGCATCTACCCATCTCGTCTGCACTGTCATGCTACCATAACCTCTCCATAATTCTCAGCAGTGAAACTCTGTCAGCGAGATGTCCATCAGTGAACCAGGGAAAGGGCAGAAAGGTAAGAACTTCTTTCAGATTTCAAAACTGATGTGTATGTGACAGTGGGTAGCACACCCGGGTTGTACTAGAAACAATGACCCTAGGTGTAGAAGCACTGTAGCTGTCCGGTCATTGGGAGGAAGCACCTTATGCTGCATAACAGAAGCCTGGCACTAGGAATCCTGTTTGCTACAAAATCAACTGTTTGCTACAAAATCAACTGTTTGCTACAAAATCAAGGAAACAAAAATGTGTAATTTTTCTTGTTGATATGAATTCTGCATGGCCTATCATAAGAGAGCACATCTAACAGACATGTTAAATTGGGGTGTTTGATGTGCATTTCCTATTCCCATCACTTTGATGCTAATTTCTGTAAGGTTATGAAAGAGTGGTCTTGCAAGTTCTGTCCCTCCTCACACAAGAGCTCTGCCCAGTTCTGTGATGCAGAAGCAAAAGGCTTCTGTAATTCTAGCCACAATTTCTAACTTTAATAGTACAGAAGAGCAAGATATCTCCTGCCTTCAAAGATGAAATTTCTTGAGCACCCATCACTTTGTTACTACAATCTAAGTTACAAACCTTTGAAAGTCATAGAAATCTTAGTATATTTTAATTATTTTTTTAGTTCTTAGCCCAATTAAAAATAATATATGCCAATATTTCATTCCCCTAGAAGCTTTTAAGGTGATGTTATGCAGTCTAACAAAACTTTAAAATATCCCAACAGAAGAAAAATGAGAAGGCAACAAAGCTGTAGTTTAGAAATTAAAAGGTAAACTAGAAAATGAACATACCAACAGCCATCATGTAATCCCAGCGGTCTATGAGGCACATATTGAAGATCAGGTGGTCAGATGTTTGCCCTTGGCCAATGAGTGGAATGTTTCTCTCCAAATTTTGAGTTATTGCAGAAGTCCAACCAACAAGAAACCAAAAGACTATCAGGAGAATAACAGCCAGCATCCTCATCACTCGCCCACCTGTCATGTATGGAATACGTTGAGCAGTTCGGGACAGGAATACCTTCAAAACCCTGAAAAATTCAAACAGTGTAGAATTAAAAACAGCACTGCCTGTGTCACAGCAATTAGACTTTCATTTTATTTTACTAACAGATTATTGAAAAAAAATTACCAACATTCTTTCCCCTGACAGTAGGTACAAGAGTGAAATTTGAAACATTACTCTCATATTCATTATATTTAAATGATTACTGCCCAGAGAATGCTACATAGCCATAATACAAAATATTAGCTATGTTTATGTCAGAGATAGGCATTCACACGCTGTTTTGTACCTTCCAGCTCCCAATGGAAGACTTCTGTCTTTGGAAAAGAGAAGGTCATTTCCATAAAATAGCCACCATGTGTGCAAGATTTCTTTTGGTGTTGATGCTGTCTGTTTGCTCATTCCCAGTCAGAAAAAAAAGCTTTTCTGGGATACTTTTCCCATTGATTTTGATGCTTCTTAGACAACCCCTCATAGAAATAACTGTGGAAGGCGCTCCACTAATTAAGTTTTCTGACTAGTTTAGCGGCAACAATATGTTTTTTGGGTTGGGACAAACCCATCATAATTAAAGCCACATTATATGTCAGGTATATACATCATGTAACAGCCATTGAACGTCTAGCACTCACTTTAAAAGTATTCACACTTACTATTTAGGATAGGCTTACTCTCATCAAGAACTGTCCAAAGAAATATCAACTGCATTTTCTAACTATCATCACCCATTAAAGCAGAAAAATGCATGAGGACAAACCACAATTTGAGGAAATAGGCTCAGGAAAAGAGAATACTTTGATCCTTCATATAGCACAGAAGATCTCTTTGTGGTGTCTGCAGAACAGAATCTGACAAGAGCATCTAATCTTCTCCTGGCATTTTCCTATGAGAAAAGGAGGCTGCAAGGGCTGCTGCTGCTTTCACAGTGCTCCTGCCTGGACTCTTCCAAGTTACTAAAGCTGGGAAGTCAGGAAAGGTTATCAGGGAAGTTTTCATATACCCAGACTCCTAGAAGATGGGCTGAAGTTTAAAGGCTTTCTTAGAGACTGGGATAAGGAGCCTTTCAAACTGAAGCAGTGAGCTGTTTCAGTGATTTTGTCCTCAAAACCATGGTGTTCCCTGATTCCTGAGCATGAGCGTGTCCAGTGAGTACCATGAGCCAGTGTGTCCAGTGAAAGCCATGAAGGGATAAATTATCACTGATTCTTTTTTTTTTTTCAGAAAGCTGAGTTTTTATATACTTCTGTCAGTTTTCAAGTCTTTTCAGTGTATTGAGCACCAAGTCACCTCCTAAGCTGTTCCATGGCCAGGCCCACCTTTTCAGCAAAAAAAAAATCAGACCCCAGATTAATATCTATGCTTCTATTTGCTTAAGAGAAGGCAGAAGCAACTGGTGTTGCCTCTCAAACAAATTATAGAGATGTGTCTTTTAAGACAGAAGCACAAAAGCTTTTAAACATCCATAAAAATGATTCATCATTTGACTACAAACACAGCCTTCACAGCGTGCATTAGGTGAAGTCAGAGATCTGAATATGTTCAACATTATTCAGCTGTTTCCCTCCCAACAGTTACTCTGCAGGGAGTCACAGTTCTTGATCTTTCCATGTCTGATAGATGTCCTTCTCTCTCTCTGCAGATGCTAAGTATTTTATGTTGGAAGGAGCTTCCCAAAGACTTCAGTCAGGATAGACAGACAACTCCACAGGAGCAAGGCATGTGACTCCCTCTGTACTGCGCAGCTGTAGCACTACTCTTCGAGGTGAGCACTAACAACGTCTTGGTTTTAGAACACTAAAAATCAACAAGTGAAGGCTTTCCTCCTCCCTGATACAAATGCTGATGAATACTTAGCTTCCTTGAAAGTAAGGAAAAGTTATTCTTTTGGTAATTAACTGGAAAACACCATCTTTCATAGCTACACTTTGCCATTTAAGAAAAAAATCTCATCATATATGTTTACGAAGAATTGCAGAAATTGTACAAACCAGCTGAGAACTAATAGAAACTTTTCTTTGTATTGGCTCTCCAAAATCAGTTCTTGGTGATACTACTGTAAGCCAACATGTGAGCCTTTTCTGGATGAAGGCAGGACCCATCACATTTTTTCCAGTGCTAACTCATTGACTGCTGACTGCAAGACAGCTTTCCATGGGAGAAGGGTGGGCTGCTATTACATTATTGATCTGAGCACAGTGAAATAAATAACATTTTGCAGTGCAGCAGTCAACCCCCCTCTAATTTAGATCAAACCACATTTCTTTCTTCCCTTCCTCATCTTTTTCATGAGAAAAAAGAAGTGCTCACCACCATTACCGTTTCTACCTTTAATGTAAAGGCCTACATGTAACCTAACCTTTCCTTTTTTTTTTTCAGAAATTCTTTTTCTGAGAAGCTGTAAGGAAATCTGGGTAAGCTGTTCAGTATTGAACATCTCCTTTCCAGATGCCATGGCACAAAAAGTACTCAACCAGAACATGAGTTCCAGAGTTGCAATTCCTGCATTTTCCTGCTGCAATGTGAATCTAAATCTGCATTTCTCACCACCTCAGCACTGGCAGACATGCTCCATCTCCTCTCATCTTCTATGTATTATTGAACAGCTATCAAAGCAGAGACAAATGCCCATGAGTTCCTCTCCTACGAGCATGCCTACTCATCAGGCTGGAAGGTCATTCTCCTTCCTGTACCTCTGACTCACATATTATCCATAAAAAAGTTGAATTGCTACAAAATGAAACCAAATTGCCTCAGCATCCATGTATTGTCTGATGACTGGAACTCTCCATCAGAAAACTGGGGAGTCTTTGATTCAAATCCCTGCCCTAACTTCTGGGTAGACAATGCTCAATTCTCCTTTTTCTATGTATTTGGATTGAACTAGCTATTGAACAACGAGACAGACTTCTCACAGGGAGGTAAGAAGTGGAGCTGATGGGCTGTATCTATATTAGGAAATTAAATATGCCCAGGGAACGTTCTCCGATGCTACTTCATTTATAAATATAGATGTAGACCTGGATGCAAATCCATGAGCAAATACATGTTTAATTCTGAGTATCATGTAAGGAAATGTCAACTGGAAAGACTCTTCCTCCTGTTCTATCTACCCCCAAAACGGCTGGTAGCACCAGGAAGTGCCCCAGTAGATGCTTACGACACTGTTTTACATGTATGGTCTACAATCTAAGGCAGAAAAAGAAACTGAATCATCTACCTCAGCACCTTCTAGCTCTTCTCCCAGCTAAAAGAATTCAGCATATTCAGGATATGCCATCCACTTTTATATGCTGTCACTGGATAATCAAACCATCATTTTCAGTGATATGTCATCAGCTCTGTTAACAGACAGAAGAGATAGAACACTGAAATGTGCTCTACCTGCTTTTCTGGAAGACACAGCTACTTTCAAGAAAAACTTTGACTTAAAGACAGCTACAACTGATATGCAAGTGCTATCTATTTTACAGACTAAACATAAAACACAGTTGAGTCTAAATGAACTGCCTGGAGACCACTGCAGGTACTGCCCAACCCTGCTGGCTCAACTGTCAAGGCTGCATAGACTTAAGCTATAAGGCCTGAGAGGCTGGGAGTGGGTGCTGGCTCTATATGAATGTACAAAGGTTACTTGGTTACAAACAATGAGAGCTGAGAGACAAAGGAAGCCCAGTAGCCAAGGAGAGGGGCGATGCTGCAAGTGGATCTGAAGCAGCGGGACAGCGCGTGGTGGTTCACAGGACTGGCTGGGATTGCCAGCTTAGAAACAGAAAAGGAAAGCATGTGGCTTCTGCCCCATACACTACATCCTGAGATGTAATGTGTTATCTTAGAAAATAAATAAAACTATACTGAATTTTCAGATCACATGAATAATGTGTCTTGTGAACAGAAAACCATTGCCCTCAAACTACGAGATGGTTGCCTAAGTGACAGGAATAACAGGTGATGGATCCTGCCTTGACAGTGATGACCTGGCACGGTTTGTTTATTTTTTGTTTCTAGCATCTGTCATTTTGTGGCTCCACTGAGTCATTCTGTCAAACTGTTCTGTTCCAGACTGATTATTTTTATTGTGATATGAAAGCTGCATCAGAAAGATAAGAGGTCAAGATCTTATGAAGTATACTGCCTTCCTATGGTGTAGGGATTATGTCTCATCTGCTTTTTCTGGAGTCACAGTGAACACACCACTGATTCCTTCGAGTTTGTAAACTGATATGATCCTTCTAAAAACAGTGGGGAGGTACAGAAGGCACATGTATGGCACTATCTCAATGCAAAAGAGAGCCTACATTTCACACCTAATACACAGGCATACACATAAACATAAACACTGAGTACAGGTTTTATTTCCACATCGGGGAAGACAACTGAAGAAAGAACATCAACACTTAGGGCCCAAGACCTCACAAATCATATTTAGATGCACTTTTACCACTAGTTATTGGTTCTCAGCTTAAAAGGATAAAACCCAACTGAGACAGAGAAATAAACAGCTTTCTCAAACACATTCCAGCTGAAAGCCTCCCAATTAGTCAATGTCTACTCCTCGGTGATTTCTCAAGACCTCAGTCTAAAACAGATATGAAGTCCGGCACTGAAGAATATACTCACTGAAACTGGGATGATGTTTTGCTTTATTGAGTCTGATCATCTTGAACCTGATCAAACCTGGGCTGAAAGCCACACCATGTCAACACCTCAACCACAACATGGCAAGACCTACATTATACACATCATGTCCTGTCTAGTGAAAAGGTACAACAATTAGAAAAAGTAGTTCTGGCAATTATTAGGGTGTACGAGTACTTCCATGAGTCCCCATATCACTGATAATCACCAAAACATCTCAACTCCTTCACATGACACTTGCAATAAATCCAAGTGTAGATAATACAATATCTCACACATTTTCCGTTTCAGAGAAGAATCTTGTAATAGCAAATACACTATCAAGAAGACCACTGCCACAAAAGGCAACAAATCCCTAGATGAATGGACTAACACTTACAAATGCAGTGGGTTTTGTCATCAGTAACAGAGCACAAGCTGTCTGAAGGCTAGTTTGTATAGTGACACCACTATGATATCTGTCGTGGTTAGCTCTTGGCTAGCAAAGAATCACATGGAGTCTAGTAGTAACTATGAGCCATGCAGCCACTTGCTTACCTCCCCCTACTCTTCCATGAGTGGGAAGGATACTTGGGAAGAAAAGCTAAAACTAGTGGGTTGGGATAAAAACAGTTTAACAGAGCAGACAAGGAGGAGGAAAAAACCTCCAATAATAACAATGAAAGATTAGACAAAACAGGTTATATATGATGCAAAAAACTCACTGCTTTGTAACTGACAATCAAGTGTGCTTCCAATCAGGAATCCTATACTGTGCTTCAGAGCCATGCACCCAAATCCACACCACAAAAAACAGCCACAAAACTGGACTGTGATCACCACATTGCCAGCCACACCACGAACCATGTCACCAACTACATCCCCCACCAACCAGTCAGCTACCCTCCATAAATACACTGAGCATGATGTCATGGTATTGAGTATCAATTTGGCCACTTTGGGTCAGCTGTTCCAGCCATGTACCTACCCAACTTCTTGTGAAAATTAAGTCTTTCCCTGCTGAAGCCAGGAAACAGACCCTTTCCCAGCCAGAACCAGGACAGTGTCATATGCCTGTTCAATAATTACAAAGTAAACCCCAAGTACTCATGGTACTGGAAACCCCAGGAGGGAGATTGTGGTTTGATGAAAGCCTCCCTTCTGAATCAATGTATAGGAGATAAACTGCTATAATTTGCCACTATAAACTGCTATAGTTTGAGTAGACTAAAAAAGGTGGGAGGAAAATCACAAGGCATTCAAGAAAAGGGTCTGGGTATTCGGAGGTTAAGAGTTCAAGAGGTTTTCCACTGCAATCAGAACCTCTCACTCATTCCAATGTGCGCAGCACTGGACTCTCATTATCACGCATATTTAATAACATGGAAAGAGTTCACGACTTACTTTGATGCAAATGTATTCATAGAATCATAGAATCACCAGGTTGGAAGAGACCCATCCGATCATCAAGTCCAACCATTCATATCAAACACTAAACCATGCCCCTCGGGACCTTGTCCACCCGTGCCTTAAACACCTCCAGGGAAGGTGAATCAACCACCTCCCTGGGAAGCCTGTTCCAACACCCAATGACCCTTTCCATGAAAAACTCTTTCCTAATGTCTAGCCTAAACCTCCCCTGGCAGAGCTTGAGGACATTCCCTCTTGTCCTGTCCCCTGTCACTTGGGAGAAGAGGCCAGTAACCTCCTCTCTACAACCTCCCCTCAGGTAGTTGTCGAGAGCAATGAGGTCTCCTCTCAGCCTCCTCTTCTCCAGGCTTAACAACCCCAGCTCTCTCAGTTGTTCCTCACAAGGCCTGTTCTCCAGCCCCTTCACCAGTATTGATTTGAAGTAGCTCTTATCTGTCAATCAGTAAGTAAGCCTTGAATGAGCAAATAAAATTGTTATTTCTTTAAATGTAGCCTAGATTCTGACATTTTTCATGCTATATATATGCTTTACTTTCTCCTTACACTTGCAAGTCTAAATTCCCATCTGAGAAAAGCATAATTTCCTGATGGACTATCAAAAAGCTTTCTCTGCTTTCAGCCAGTTCCAAGGAGTGCAGCTGAAGTCTTTCAACAGATTAACTGAAGTCTGCTTTTCCCCAGTGCCACCTCGCTCCCTAGCTCACTGATCTGCTGCTCGCATCTGTTCCAGCTGCCTGCTAATTCCCATTGCAGGAGACATTGAAACTGAGCATGTGTGTTGCTTTCTGAAGTGCTTTTGCTCATTCCACAATACCATCCAAGTAAGGCTCATCTTACACAGCTGTGCCTCAACTGGATTTGCCCATCCTGGCTGTATTGCTGATGGATGTACCAAGCACTAGGCAGCCAAGAGATTAGAAGGCTCAACAAGGGGCCTTGCCATGTCATGTAACTAGGTTTCAGCAATGCAGACCCAGTCTCCTTACTGATGAACTCCTCATCTGCTTTGTGCTAATTATCTCCTACAATAAACCACTTACTGCAGTAATACCCCCAACAAATCCTGCTGAGATTAGAACTACACTGTCTGTAAAACATCTGACTCTCCACTGTCATACTCTGATCAGGTAGAACTCTTACAGAGCACACTGTGACTTCATATACTGTTAAACAAAAAACCCATTAATTGTCTTGTTCGCAGACAACTAGCAGTGACATGTCTCCTGTTTGCCAGCTATTCACATTTCAGGTTATGTCACACGGTTGCTTCAGTGGCACCAGCATCAAGAGCTCATGACCACACAATCCTGCATGAGATACCTAAAATTCTGAAAATCCCTGCGTGTTGGGATAAGCACAATGTCATCTCTTTCCAAGTCTGCTACCAAATGATTAACTAGCCATTTCAATAATTCCCTCTTGATAGATATATTTAAATAACTACATCCCTCACTTGGTAAAAATGAGGTCAGATTCTCAGACATTTTTCTCCATAAGCAAATCAGTCCTATTGAGCCCTTTTCTTCATTCAAATTTGAGGTGATTTTGTGGCAGAAATCTTATTTCATGAATCCTTATGACTCCTGTCACTGGTAGTTTAGACTGAAGATTATAAATCCTTCAGCCTATACAAGCTTTGACCAAGCTAATTATTTGCTTCTCAAAAATCATGAGGTGTTTTTTATCTTTTTTTAAATCTAAAATCTTTTATCAAAGACTTTCAGAACAGGCAGAACAAAAGATCTCAAGGTCCCTATTTACCAGCAAGCTTACACTGTGAAAACAGATGCAAGAACTGCCTCCTGGTAATCCTTCCCTACAATAGGTCAAGAACATTTCCAAGTCTTTCATTATAAAATTTGCTTCACCAAGTGCTGTGTAGTTGAGTGTACAAAAGTCAACTTCTGATCCAGGCTCACAATGTGTCATTTAACAAAGGCTGATGAGTAAAACCGGCAGGGATGACACAAATTCTCTTCCTTGTTAATGCTACTGTGTACAGACACCCTCTCCTGCTGAAAACACTCACAGACAATTTCACCAGCCTTTTTGAACGTCAGAGGCATTTTCTAGTGATCATCAGTAAGGTAGCTGGTCAAAACCTTATGCCAAAGCTTGTATTTTTGTTCTTAAAATAGTCACACTATAGATATGAAAAGTCTTGTGACAGATAAAGCCCAAATCCAGGGCAAAATAAATTTGGGGGTGGTTGTATATCTTGATCCAGAAAGATTTTCTTTCCTTTATGCTGCTTCATAGTTCACAGACCAGAGAACAGTAAGCCCCACTTAAAAAACACTATCTTTCCAGCATGTTTAATGTGGCCACAGAAATAAAATATTTCCTTTTAAGCTGAAGTCAGCAGATAATCTGATCCACTTGCATGATGTGAAAGGTGGCAGCTTTAAGTAAAACAATACACATGAGATTTTCAACAGGACGATAAGATTTCAGTTAATTGTAGCTGCACTATATGTTCCACCATTATAAATTTAAGTTAACAGTTTAATTTATTAATGTACTATATAAGAACAATGCAAGGCTTTTCTTTGATTCAAAAAAGCAGTGAACAAAAAATTAGTGAACTTGAGTGAATCAAATTGTGACGATTGAACTATACGTTCATAGCATATTCACAGACCATCATGCTTTGCTGTTCAAGAAATGCACTAAGCAGTAGTCAACGACTGAAGAAAAACAACATAACCATAACTACACATATAAACGTCTTAATGTTCATAGATGGATGCTCCACTGTTTCTCCTTTTGTATCCTATTACACATATGGTTAATATGATATTGTGACTGTTAGTTCATGCATGCTACACTGTATACTGAACAAGACAAACATTATTTCAATAAAAAGATGTCATTATTTTACTGAGCATTTATTTCTAGTTACATGACAAATTTCTATACTAAAGCAGCATAAAATGAAGTGTGCTTTTACATGGTCTCTATTGCCTTTTATCTGCTTTCACGACACTAACAACTATTAATAATGCTCTTATAATAATATCATACAATTCTGCTGCTGGAATTTCTAGAGCAGGATCTGAGATCCTACAGCTTGAAGGCCAGATGTCACTATTCATTTCATCCAGACTGGGCAGTTACTGTCTGAAATCCCTGAGAATCCATTATTGAGCAGACCAGTACAGGTGTTCGCACATTTGCCTAGGTCCCAGCAACAAGAAGGTTCTCCATCCCTGCTCCAAAGAAACAAAATCTGATCATAGATTTTGAATTTGGGTTCATCATCCCAGAAGCACTGGTGATCAAATGATATCTCTGAACATTCTACTTGGAGGAGGAGATGAAAAGCAGAGTAAAATTAATTTGTCCCTAGGACTTGAACTGTGTTTTCCTCAGTTTTTCATGGTGATTCTCTTGAGGAAGTTCACGTGCATCTGGTATTAGCTCTATTAGTAAGGTAATACAATTCTTCAAGAGAAGATGGAGTCAGTAGACCTCTCTAGCAGAAGTGATATTGCCCTGTCTGTCAATGGACTGCTGAGTGAGCTCAGGAGGAGATCTGGAGATAGCAGGGAGTGACAGGAGGTATGGAGCAGATACACAAGCCTGGAAACAAAATTCCCAAGAACCACCTAAGATTATGGAGAGCTTGATGCAACTTAAAAATTTACTGCTTTAGATCAAATCAAGACCTGCCTGCCTTGCAAGGACATGGTACACAAGTGAAGAATTAAGTATAAACACTCCTATTTCTAGTCTGACATATACAGTTGCCTTGAGTGTTTTATCATTCATCTTGGCTAGGCAAAAAGATTCCTATTTATTTGAGTTTCCTCTTTGCTCATTTGGAGGAGATTTCTTCAGGAAAAGGTGTGTACAGCTCACCATAAGTTGCTGACAGTGGCTGTAGCCACATTGTCAGAGAAGATTCAAGATAAGTATTTTTCAAAATAAAGTGGCTTAAGTATACTGCCTCAAAAAAATCCCAGCAAAACAAAGAGATCAGGGGATGTACTGCATCTGTGGAGCTCTTACTAAAGCACTACACACAAAATCTTTTGACATTAAAGTATCTCCTTGTCTATTTATTTGCAAGTGCTTGTTTCCCTTTCTGCTGTGAAATTATGTTCTTACACACTACTTTAAAATGGCAATCCATAATTAAAGGTGCGGGAAGCAAACATCAGCAAGTGAAAGGACAGGAACTGCCCTCATCTTATAAACTGTAATACTTCACCATTTTGAAGTCCTTTTGTTTCTCCCATTCCTTCTGGAGTGTACCTTTACCTTTTCACTTTATTTCTGTCAGAATGTTTCAGTGCTGGAAGTTACTGTGAAACTGGTTGAGAAAGGTTCATACAACTGCTTCCATTCTGGATGACCAAGATTATGTGCAACTTTACACATCTAAATAAAGTCATATAAATGTACACATTTTCTTATCACATCATCCTGTCAATCCTATCACTTCATTGTTAATTATATACAGATAAGGAAACCTTATTTTAAAATAAGTAAAAAATCCTGAATTCCAATGAGCAGCATTGCCAATATTCATACTTTTTCCCTCAAATTAATGCAGTTACTATACAGAAAAATCTCTTTTTTTCTCATAGTCCACACAAATTAACCATGAAGAGTTGTTACATACTGGCACTCAACGATATCTACCTTCTCCTAACAAAATAAGAGTCAAGTAATCATGAACAAGAACAATCCAAATTTGTGTTTATTTTTGGCTACAAGGATGCTGATGAAGAGGAATGAGGATACACTGAAAAGTCCAGTGTCTGATGTGTTTCCCTTATTGTAAAGTCATCTCTCTTTGCCTTAAACATTTTGCCTGAAGACTGCCTATTTGTGTGTGGTGTTCAACAGAAGGACGATGTAGGAGCGGGCACCACTCTCCCTTGCTTGGCTGGACTCCGGACCCAGAGATTTATGAAGATGAAATCAGGCTGATTGACCTGATAGTCTTCTGCAAGGAGGTGACTGGCTGGCAAAAGTAAGACTAGTGAATGTTGTTTATCTTGATTCAGGAAGGCTTTTCACACTTTTTCTATGAATCCTTATAAACAAGCTGATGAAATACGTGTGAGAGAAATGGACAGTGAGCTAGACTGAAAACTGGATGAACTACCAGTCTCAAAGAACTGTGGATTAGCAGTAAGAAGTCCAGTGAGAGGTCAGTCAATAGTTGTGTATCCCAGGGGTCAATACAACCTAAACAATGGAGCAGAGTGCATCCTCAATAACTTTGTGGATGATACAAAACTCAGAACAGTGGCTGAGAAACCAAGATGATTCTGCAATTGTTCACACAGAAACACACTGGAGAGAGAAGCAAACAGCAATCTCAGAGTTCAACAAAGGGAAATGCTGAGTCCTACAGCCAGGAAGAATAACCCCACACACTAGTACATGTTATAGGTTGACTAACTAGAAAGCAACTTTGCATGAGATATCTTGGGGTACTGGTGGACACCAAATTGACCATGTGCCAGCAATGTACCCTTGTAGTTCTGCAGGCCAGCAGCTTCATGGATCACATGTGGCAAAATATGTCCAGTAAGTTGAGGGAAGTGGTCCTACCCCTCTGCTCAGCATTACTGAAGCCATACCTGGAGTTCTGTGTCCAGTTCTGCACTCCGCAGTACAAGACACATGGACACACTGGCGCTGAGCCCAGTGAAGAGTCGCAGAGATGATTAAAGGACTACATCATCTCTCATAAGGGGTGAGGCTGAGAGCACTGAACTGTTCAGCCTGGAGAAGGCTCAGGGGGAAACTTACCAATGTATATAAATATCTGATGGGAGGGGGTAAAGAAGATGGAGCCAGACTCTTCTCAGTGGTGCCCTATGATAGGATAACAGGAAATGGGCCACTTAAACATAAGATGTGGTCGGACACTAGAATATGCTGCCAAGAGGGGTTGTGTACCTCTGCCCTGGGAGATTCAGAATCTGACTATACATGGCTCTGAGCATCCAGCTGTGGTTGAGCCTGCTTCAAGCCAATGGGTTGGACTATATGATCTCCACAGGTCCTTGTCAACCTCAATGTTTCTGTGATTCTGTATCTTTGTGCAGTCAGTACACAGAAGTGCAGATAGACAGAGGAAACTCAGAAGTCACTAAAATTTTCTTAGTATGCTTTCTGCAACAAGTTTTTTATTCAGAACTTAAATCTTAGAGATGTAGTATGTCTGAGAAGTGCATTAGCATTAGAAATGTAGTTAGTATTTGATGATCTTTTGTATTACTTCTTCTGAGCTCTGACTGAACATTCTGCAAAGAACCACAAATCCTCCTCCCAGGGGCCCACTAAAGTACACTTTTTCACTTTTATTTTCCAAATTTATTACTAAATTACATTGTCACCCATTCTAATGAAGATGCAAATGCAATACTCACACTTCCCTACAAGGTTATATATATCAATGCAATATACAACTTCAATAAATAAATGAAACTTTCTGTTCATTTGTCATCCTGCAATAAAATATTCAAGTTAAAACAGTCATCTGCAAGAAACACTCTCATTTTCTGCGTTCCATCTCATACACACAGGAAGAAATAACATCTGACAAGCTGAGTTCTGAGAGGTTTTGCTTTCTGTGTTCATCATAAAATAATGGAAAAATGATAATCTAAGTTATGGTCAAACATTTAGTTGTCAAAGGTTCTAAGTCAACCTAGTAAAGCAAGAATAATGTGTCTACTTAAAGACAAACTGAATTAAAACTACTATGCTGTTCTGAAGGGGCATTAAGCAAGCACACAGGAGAGCTAATCTCAGTTCCAGAGTTTTCAGGAAGAAGGAAAGGTTTATTGCTATGAGACAGATAAAACATTCAGAGATTCTCTCTGAAATAAAAAGTAAAAGATGTAAAAGGCATAGATCCAGACAATGTACTCACATATAGCAATGAGACCCTACTAACAACAAAATGGATTGAACAGAATGAGAGCTCAAAGCTCCATCAAGTCTGCAGCACTGAAAGAGGATGAGTCCCAGACCCTCTCAGAGGTCACATAGACATTACAAAAGTGTTGATAGCCATGATTTATTTTTTTATAGAGTGGCTATTTAAACAGAAATAATCCTATCTGAGAGACAACAAATAGTGCTAAGAAATGCAGTGGAATGACCTTGCTTTCATAGAATCATAGAATAACCAGGTTAGAAGAGACCCACCAGATCATCCAGTCCAACCATTCCTAAACCATGCCCCTTAGCACCTTGTCCACTCGTGCCTTAAACACCTCCAGGGAAGGTGAATCAACCACCTCCCTGGGAAGCCTGTTCCAACATCCAATGACCCTTTCTATGAAATTTTTTTTCCTAATGTCCAGCCTAAATCTTCCCTGGCAAAGCTTGAGGCCATTCCCTCTTGTCCTGT
>WAAB01005939.1:50608-66306 GCA_013389865.1 Piaya cayana
GAGGCTGAGAGGAGACCTCATTGCTCCCTACAACTACCTGAGGGGAGGTTGTAGAGAGGAGGGAGCTGGCCTCTTCTCCCAATTGCAGGACGAGAGTGAATGGCCTCAAGCTCCACCAGGGGAGATTTAGGCTGGACGTTAGGAAAAAAATTTTCACAGAAAGGGTCATTGGGCATTGGGACAGGCTTCCCAGGGAGGCGGTTGATTCACCTTCCCTGGAGGTGTTTTAAGGCATGGGTGGACGAGGTGCTAAGGGACATGGTTTAGTATTTGATAGGAATGGTTGGACTGGATGATCCGGTGGGTCTCTTCTAACCTGATTATTCTATGATTCTATGAAAACAAATACCTGTGTTATCCCCGAATTTCATGAATAATCATTTTCTGTTTGGTTCTTCATTACAACTGAAAATGCTAAACAGTACCAAGCTTACTTCTAATCCTTCACAGGAGCCCATCAGTAGCAGCCCTTCCATTTGTGATTTTTCACTGACAATCAGTGCATGTGATCTGTGAATCTGCTTCCACCTAACTGTCATCCTGTTTGTGGAGTGTGAATCACATAACTCCCTCTTCATACTCCTCCACAAACAGCCTGTAACTCATGTATTGCAATGTGAAGCCACAACCCCACCCAGAAGACACCTGGGAAGCATATACTTTGTTCCACTGACCAACTGTGTTCTTCCATGGAATGGAAAAAAAACCCACTAGTCTATAGACGTGCATTACTTGCATTGCAAATGCATGCACAAATGCACGTCTACCTTGGAAGAAAGATGCTGGCATATCGTACCACAGCATGAAGCTGCACCACCTAAGGGGGTCCTGGACTTAGATAAGGTCTCTGAGACAATGTCTTCCAGCTCCACTTCTAAAGTCCTTCTGCTACCATATAACACAATGTGCAAACACAGCCCTTTCTCTCATTATCTCCCATGGTGCTCTTGCATGCCATCAAAAGACCTTTGAAAAGTCTTGTAATACCTGTGGATTATTGCAGAGTGCCTTCCAACTCATTGGTTTAGGATTTTTTTTCCTAATCATGATGGCAATATAGTTCAATATTAAAACACCAGATACTTTATTAATCTTTTCTTTGAACTTTCCTAGCCAAACTTAGTCCACTATGATAAAGCAGAAAGTGTGCTATTTTAGTTGATTTTTAAAAAGCCATCCACAGAACAGTGCAGCTGTATCTACAATATTTTTATATAAATTAAATACAAATAGGAATACAGATGAGGATATTTTCGAGATCACAGTGCTCTAATAATCTTACATGATTTATATGCCACTGATTTTTTTGCTTAAAGATAATGCTTATTAGTCACACTTCTACACTGTGCTCCATCAAGATTAATTCTGCACTGTCTTTATAGCAGTTGTGCTACTTTTTATTAGCTTATACATATTGAAGTAGATGTTTTATTTAGAAATATGAAACAGAACCATTATACTGCCTAGTTAAGGCTAGTTATTGCTTGAGAATAGCAGGGATACTAAAAAGCTAAATGGGATTTTAATAATGCAGATTTTATTGGGAAAAAATCCACAGTAAAACAGAATGTATTCTTATTTAACCTAGAAGAACAATGAAAATAAAAATCTCATCTTGAGTATGCATTATGCAGGAATGCTATATGGAATTTACTACACTCTCTCAGTTGTTGTCTAAAGCCCTGGTTTTTTGTACACCACAAAAATAAATAAAAACGGCTAGCAAAGCTTTGCAGCACATAAGAAAAATTATTTCTACTCAGGAAATACATGAACTAGATTAAGACATTCTAACAAGAAAACAGTTTTTTCCATGACCAGTTTAACTAGGAAAACTTTGTTCCTTACGAACTCCTACTGTATGTACCTACACTTTTGCAGCACGTCCACCTCCCTTCCTCCCTATTCTCTCAGCCTTTCACTCTGCCCCTAGCCCTTAAAGCAACGGTCTTTCTCTTGCTTCCTCCAGCAGCCAGGCATGAGGTGCAGGTGGGCGCACCCAGCAGCAGCTGCCTGCTGCCCACCCAAAGTTCATCAGGCTGTGAGGAACCTGCTCATGTTGCAGGTTTCAGCCTTTGCCCTGCAGGAACATTTACAAGATCTGTTTTCTGCCCCAACAGTGTTTTCCACAAAGCTTTATAGGACTTAGTGCCTCTTCTGCTTTCTTTGAACTATCTCAATTCATAGAAAAGAAGCACCAGTGATGTGAGCTTGATATAACGCAAATGACATGAGGAACTAAGTATATTTTCCATGTGATGGGTAAATGTGTGTGGCAACAAACAGCTACATGTGAAAAAAAGTAGTGGAAGAGAACAGAGATAACCTAAATAAATTGATTTCATAATAAATGAAAAAAGTACTTGATGGCTTTCTTTTTTACCATGTCTCTTAGCTGAAACTAGGTACTTCCCTCTCATTCAAGTCACCACAACAAACAATTAAAGCTTACGGTGAGGTGACAGTAATACAGGAAGGCTCTTTTTTAATCCTTACAGTTCTACACTGCTGCTGGCTCTGCAGCATCATGGAGCTCTCTCTTGAACACAAGTTAAAGTGAAGAGGCAGAACAGGGAGGCACAACTGCAAGAGTATCAAAGAGGCAGGGGTGTCCAGCAGCCCACAGCAAACCATATACAGCTGTGAGCCCTTCCTTGCCAAGCAAATTTTGGAAGCTTCTTGTGTTAATTTTTCTTGTAGAATAGAAACTGGCAGTACAAAGCAAATATCTTCTTAATGGAGGTTGTTTTTTCCAGAAGTCCAGATACCCTTCTTCCCAAAGCCAGAATGATAACAAGCAGTGCTCCAGCAACTGTGTCCAGCCAAGGCTTCAGACCAGGTGTCTCTCCCCTCTCCAGGAAAACATCTTCACATCTTCATCTTCCTCTCTCCAGGCCTCTGCACAAGACTTTTCTGGCAAAAGTGGCACTTATTGCATCTCTACAGGAATGAGTGATCACAGCTTCATTTCTGCCATATATACCTTCCCTTCTCCTGCTTAAGACAATGCAGTCAGAGACCAGAGAAACTCCATATCAAAACTCCTTCCATAAGGTGGCATAGAAAATACAGATATGTAGTGACACTAAGCTTTGTTTGCATTATCAGGAATTAAAGTTAATAAGGAAACTTGAGATTACCCCTTTGTTATGTAACTGCACCAAACTAATGGGAGTTTTCATCTGTTCTAACCCAAACCTGATTCCTACAGAAAGCTAATTCACCCAAGAGGTGAGTTCTTTAAAGTTTATTAGTCTTACAGTCAAATCCAAACCAGGTTGCAGCCTGGTTGCTTTTACAAGAAGGAATGGGGAAATGACTCATTTGTGGACATTCCACAAATCCTTTGGAAGGAGGGGCAGATAAGGGCCTGGGTAACATTTACAGCAAGTTCCAGCACAAAGAACCATGGAGAATCTCATATAGTGTGCACCAATAGTGTTCAAACCAAGTTTGTCTCAGGACCATTGGTGGTTGGTTCACAGTGATGGGTCACCTGGCTTTCTTGTAGCTGATACAGCAATTTATTTTGTGGGAATGTAATAAACAGAAATAGCTGCCCCCAAGACCATATGATACCATAAGATCACAGGAATTGGATTTACAGAATAAACAGTGTTGTATAAATGTAAAAAAAAGATCAAACTTCTAAGTTGCTAAAATATGCTACTTCCAAGGAAGAGAAAGACAAACGGTAATAATAAATTACCTCAGCTTGACTAAACCACCCCTTTTCCTGCATTGCAAAGAGATTAAAATCATGCCGGTCAAATTAAAGCAGTAAAAACCCAACCAATTGCACAAGGCAGTATCAAACAAGAGCTCAGAACACATTTCTGCCACAGCAACACCTGCCTCTGAACAATTTTTGCCCTTTTATTTCACATGAAATAACAACCACTACAGACCACGTCCAGTGGAGACATCCCACAGGATATGCATCTGCCTGAAGCCACTTCACGCTTGCCTTCCATTAAGAAAAAGAAAAAAATACAATAGAAATCAAATCTCCCATTTTTTTCTGGAGTGTCCAACCAAAATGACAAGGGCTTCACTTATTTCAAAAACAAAGGGTAACTTATCACTACAGCTGATGCCTACCTCACTTCCCTTTCCCACCTAAGCTGAGGTTTTACAGTAACTGCTCTCCCAAGACCACTATCCTTTCTTTGTAGAATATTTCTTTAGAAGTGCCCCTTTTCATGGAAACATGGGATAGTGGCATATTGGCACCATAGAACTATGATCTACTGGCACTATGAACTGTGAAATATTGGCCAGGGGACCATCAAGCTGTACAGGGTCCAGCTGCCAAGGCACCTTCTGCCTCTTTCTCCACCATATTCCCACCAGCCACTTCTAGACAGGATTAGCTCTATGTACTTTCCCTCTACCAGCTACAAAATAAGGTTAGTGTCATGTCCTCCTCTTTCCAGTTCTTTCAAACAATATACACCTCTTCCCTAGTACTTCAATAAGCAAAAGGACACCTTCTTTGGTTTCTCTGCTAGGATGAATCTACTCTCCTGTAAGATACTGAATCACATGACACGCTGCACTGCACACTACCTACATGTGCAGTGCTACCTGGTACCAGATGGCAAGCCACGTCAATATAATCTTAGGACAGCATTTAGGTGAAGTGCAGAATTGCCTCATAGGATTAACATCTTCTTGTCTTGCCAGTAACACCCACATCCCACCATTATCACTTACAAAAAAGCCATTGTATGTCACTGTATTGCTTTTCACACCAGGAACATTGATTTCCCCATAACTTCTCACACTCCTCCCTTCTCTACCTTCCTCTTTTTCTCTTAGCAATATAAGAAATGGAAGCTGCCATGAACTGGAGACTGTATCCCTCAGTTTCATGCTTCTAAAATGTCTGTAAGCTATTCCATGTGTGCACACACATGCGCGCACACACACACACACAGATGTCTGTGTGTATATCCTTATTCCATTTTTATGCATCAATACAGAATCAAGGATTCTGCATTAAACCTGAGACAAAGCCACAAAATATTAAAAATAATGAGATAACCTGTTCATAAAATAAAGGGCTTGGAAAAGGACATAGACAGCCTTTGGTCACAGAAATACACTGAAAGATACATCATCATCATCATCTCTATGTCTTTTAAACCCAAAAGGTTAAATTTGAAGCATCACTATTTCTTGAAAGAATTATTTTGAAGAACTCATTGTTGAGGACAGTACCTAGTTTTATGCTCACAGCTCTACAGTTAGGTTTCTTAAATTAAGCTCATTCTCTTACCCACATCCTCCCACTCCTGTAAACATCAGCTCATTATTTTAAAAATGCGCAATGAATAAGAATGAAATAATTTAAGATGAAGCACTGTAGAATTCACTGTGACAGGTGTTCAAAGAATTAATCAGTACATAACTTCCCTGCTCTGTTTCTCTTCCTTAAGCATCTGCTTGTGGCTACTTTTCTGATTCCTCCTTAATGCCTCGCCCTGATGAAACCTCAGAGACCTTCAACAAACTGGGGAGCCAAGGGAATAAAAAGCCACAAAAGAAAACAAGTGTTTCCAGTGCCTCCTACCTAGCTTTGGATAACCTTCATGCACCACTGCAACTCAAAGCAACTCATTTGTTGAGAAAGACAGCTTTAGACTTTCTAGTTATCATTAATAGCTGCTTTTACACAATATTAGTTTTCCCATTAAACTCAGAAAGATCACAGTTTCGGTGCTAGCAATCAGTCTTCCCTAAGGCAAGGAATAGGCTACGTGCAGGGGGGAACCAGGGCTTGTCCTGAGTATTTGTGGTGTCTGCAGTAAGCTGTTTTCCAACCCTGCAATGACGATGGATTAAATCAGATCTGCCAAAAAATTCTACCAAATTTCTATTATCATCACTTTATTCTTAATTAGCATAACTGTTGCAAATGTATATAATAAAACATACACCTAACTTGACTCAGTGTTTTGCAAGGCACACTCACGGATTGAAATACTCAGTACTAAAAAAAGACCACAATATCATGAATGTAGGAAACAAATGGTCAGGGAACCTGGGTGGAGAACAAAGAGAGACTGCTAAAGAGTCATTCTAGCTTAATATATGAAACAGGTTTTGTTGAGGTTTTTTTCCTTTTTCTTGTTTCACGTAGAAATGCAGAATTATTCAGGTTGGATTCACCTCAGAATGTCACCCGCTGCTCAAAGTAGACTTAAAATTGAAGCCAGCCCAGGTCGCTAGGGCTTTATCCAGCTGCACCTAGAACTTCCAAATATGGAGATTCACAACCTTAGAGCAACCAGGTCCACTGCTTAATTACCCCCATAGTGAAAAAGTTTCCCTTGTATAACATTGATCCTGATGCTAATTTATATTGTATAAAGTTGAAATCTGTCATTTCAATTTGACATTTTCTTTTATTCTTCCAATACACATTACTTTAAAGAGCACATCTCCATCTTCTCAGTGACTTCCATGTAGGTAATGGACCCTCTTAAGTCCCTCCAAACCACTTCTTCTCTAGTCTGAACAATCCCTGTTCCCTCAAACTCTCCTTGCAGGGCAAGTGCTTCAAGTCCTGACCATCCTGATGGCCTTTCACTGATACAAAGTTCACTGATGTCTTTGGAAAGTCCATAACTGGACACAGCACTGCAGACACTGTCTATGGTGTGCTCAGGAAAGGAGATATTCATTTCCTTTAATCTTCTGGCTGGGCTCCTGCTGATACAGTACAGTCTGCTACTAATCTTTGTTGGTTTGTGCTGTTTGAGTAGAAGGATGTAGTTCACTCTTGTTTTCTTATTCAATCTTTGCCCTGCTCACTGACACTGCCAGTATAGGTGCCAAGTAACATGGAACAGCTGAATAAGCAAGGCAGAAATGCAAGATTTTCTGCCCAATTTTGCAGCCTGCCTTTGCTTCATATAAACAGAAGACCAATTTCTCTGTCAGGATATTGCTTCCTCACACCATGTCAAATCATATAAACAACCTGTTAGGGAAGCAGAACTGCACTGATGATGTGCATTTTTCACAGTCTTGGGCTGTTCTCTATATATCTGTGCTATAGATAACAAACAACCCATGTAAAATCACTTACTTCTGTTACATCTTTCTAGGGCAACTAAACCTAGTGCTCTAGCTGTTACTCTCTTTGCATCAGAAATTGTTCCTCTGTGAAAATACAAAGAAGGTGTGGGATTTGCTGGATGAATTTCAATATGAAGATGCGGTCATACATAGTGTTATACAATCAGATTTTACCAGCCAAACTGTACACTTGTAACCAGGAACACAAAAGAAAAGGGAGCTACAAGAAGAGGCTCTGTTTCAAAGGGAAAGCAGGGTTTTCCAACTAAAAGGCTACAAGCCAATAGTGCAACAGGAAACACAAGATATTCACAGTTCTCATTCAGTTTAGAATCATAGAATCATAGAATAATCAGGTTGGAAGAGACCCACCGGATCATCCAGTCCAACCATTCCTATCAAACACTAAACCATGCCCCTTAGCACCTCATCCACTCGTGCCTTGAACACCTCCAGGGAAGGTGAATCAACCACCTCCCTGGGAAGCCTGTTCCAACACCCAATGACCCTTTCTGTGAAATTTTTTTTCCTAATGTCTAGCCTAAATCTTCCCTGGCAAAGCTTGAGGCCATTCCCTCTTGTCCTGTCCCCTGTCACTTGGGAGAAGAGGCCAGCTCCCTCCTCTCTACACCCTCCCCTCAGGTAGTTATAGAGAGCAATGAGGTCTCCTCTCAGCCTCCTCTTCTCCAAGCTAAACAACCCCAGCTTAATATCAAATACAAGCATAATATCAAAATTCTCATATCTAACGTGCCAGCACTGCAATGAAACTAAGGTAAAAAGATAAGGAAGCTTACTTAATCCAAAATGTCTGAGTACCAATATGCACATACTACATTTCCCCTTACTTCAATAAAACCCTTAGAGAATATATCAGGAAGTGTTTCACCACAGTTTAAAGAGGAAAATGCATTAGGATTTTTTCAAGCATATCAAGAACAGGCTTCAAGTTTTAAGAGACTGTAGAAGTAAGGTTTGAAGTTGGGTCTCCAAATCTGAATCTCTGAATTGTATGTAAATGTACTGCCAGCCCTGGGGAACTTCCTCCAGTGTAACCCAGAATTTCCCACACATTTTTGCTGGCAGGCACTGATGGTCATGAGTGTGCAGTCTGTCTGCTGTGACTGACTGAAGAAAGCAGCCCTTGGCTTATGAGCCATAAGAAAACAGAGTAATTATATCCACCATAGTCTACACTCTTTCACACACCATCACTGTATCTAAACACTTAAAAAGAATATCTGTCTGAATGCTTTACAGAGAAACTTTTGAACACTTTTGAATACTCTATGAACACTCCTATATTTTTCTCTATTCAAGTAAAATATATTCACCTTCTGTGAAAAAAAGATATTTTTTTCACTAAATCCTCTCTGCATTCAGAGTTCTCTATTGGGATTAGCAGCATTATAATTTCAAGAGAAATAGTGAGGAGAAATAAACAGTGGTTTTAAAAATCAGAAACAGTGCTTTTTTATAATATTTTCAGCTTTTCCATCTAAGTACCCACACAGATTCCACGTACTCCCACAGAGATGGAAATTAATATTATGTGAAATACCTGTGCAGCTTGAGCGTCACAGTTCCATAAACAGTAGCAAAGCCCAGAAGACGAACCCATCTTAGCAGAACACAGCGAAATACACTTGGCTCAAAATACAAAATGACAACCTATAGAACAGAAAGATAGAGAGAGCTTCAGTACCACTTTAATGCGAAAGTAGTTCTTCATTCAAATGCAAAATAGTTGCAAAACAGGACAGCAGACAAATTTCAGCTCTTACTGCTGTATATTTAGATTTTCTAGTAAAGTGACGGGATGATCAGATCCACCAGCTGGCACAATTCTAGGCACCAACTCCTTTTGGAAGGAAGCTGGCAAAAGCTCTGTGACAGACTGTGAAGTGACAACACTTTTAAATGCAATTCCATTGACTTTTCTTAACCGAGTGCAAACATGTGCCCAGAGAAGTGGAGAGAACAGACAAGGACATTTTCCTTCAGCTTTTTCAGCAATATGCAGCTGGCCTGATTCTGGTTTGATGGACTATATTTACTAGGTTACACATTAGAAGTCCATCCTCCTAATAAACCTAGCAAAATGATAGCTGATTATTTTTTCTCTCCCAACATTTCTGCAACACTAAAAATGTCTGCATTACCCTCTTTCTGTCCAAAACTCCAAAATCTTGATGTCATATTTTATTCTTTCCTATTCTTCCCTATATACTTTCCCTAGGACATAACAAATGTCCCCTGTGCATCACCACCTTATTAATGAAAATAACCTTTTTGTTCACTTATGGATACCTGTAATTACAGTAACAGAAAGGTCCTACTGGCTTTTTGCTCTGTCTACCAAGTACCATGCATAAGGACATCACTCAATAGATAGTAACGCAAAGCTATTTTTGCAGGTGTAGTGCATACAAAAGCATTATTACCAAGTAAAATGCCATCCTTCTCTAAAACAGGGCTGCTCAAAAATGGTGGACTTGGTTGTGATTTGAAACAGGAGTCCATATCTTCCTGTTCCAACAGATGTTGTCTCTGGTGTTCTGAGAGATGATCTCATACTCCTTTGCCACTCATCTGGCCACCAGGAGCTTGTTGTCCCAGGGATTTGGCTGTGTACTGTGTACTCCCACACCTGCAGCCCTTGCTTGGTTTAGCAAAGCAAGAGCCAATGCATCCCACCCATCTGGTCAGAATCTGGTAAAATGACCCACTGCACACTGTAGTACAAATTAATTGGGTAATTCTGGTCTAGAGAAAGAAAGCACTGAAAAATTTCAGGCCATCTGCCATAGCTTCATTTAGACTCAGTCATTCTGGCAGTGGAGGTAGTATTGTGCCTACCGCCTGCCACATGGTATTATTTTCTCAAGTAAATGCTTTTCTATGTGGGAATTCAAGCCCGAGATATTGGCCAAAAGCCCAGGACAATGTCCTTTGGGTGACATAGACATATTTAGGAGAGTGGGGGCAAAGATGGTAGACATGTGGGTTGGAAGACATAGAAGCTGCTGTGCTTCGTTGGCTTTTTTTTTTTACAGCAGAAACAATACATTTCTTTAAAAATATGGTTTGTTGAATCAAACCATAGTACAAAATTTCATCTGCTTTTTTTCACTGTTATCAGAATGCCGTATTTCAAGGTAGACATTTTCTGGCAGTCTGACAAATTCTGTATATAGGGAATGGAACAGTGTGAAGCAAGAGGCCCACTTTTTAATGGCTGGAAAACCAACATGCACTTATATGCAAGAACATGCCTGTGCTAACAGAGCATCCAGCAACAAGTTTCTCAGAAGCATTTGAATTATACTATTGACCTCTCATCCCAACATAGATTTAGACATTTGCAGAAGCAGAGCAAAGTCTGTAGCAGTAACCTGCATTCTGAGGTTTGCCAGTGGGTAGAAAACACTGTTTCATCTTTGATTCTTCCAAACTAGAAAAACAATTCCAAACGAGACTGGCATACAAACTCCAAACATTTCAAAGTTGATCTGAAAGCAGAACTTTTCAGATGATTGAAACAGGAATATCTGGAAATTTTCCAAGCACAGAATTTTCTGAACAACAGCAACAGCTCTCTTCGCCATGAAATCTGATGCAGACAGCATGGCAGGTAAAGTGATGCCTGCTGGCATTACATGTGTGACCTGTCCAGGGAACTGCCTGTTTATCTGGGTTATACGAGCAGGACATTTCAAGTTTGGTTCTGTTGCTGAAGCAGAGGTGTCTGCTGTGGCTTTGGACATCCTAGACTGTCCAAGACATCATAAAATACTATCCCTGCACTCCCTGATCAAAAGCCCCTCCCCAGCTTTCCTGGAGCCCCTTTCAGGCTGTTCTAAGGTCTCCTCAGAGCCTTCTCCAGGCTAAGCAAGCCCAACTCTCTCAGCCTGTCCTCATACAGGAGGTTCTCCAGCCCTCGGATCACCTCCGTGGCCTTGTCTGGACTCGCTCCACCTGCTCCATGTCCTTCCTGGGCCGAGGACTCCAGATTCACCACCAGCTCTCAACTCAGCACTGATTTAATACGTGTTTTGTGCTGGTTTGGTAGGAGATGCGAGCTGCAGGTACGAAGGGTGATGAGTCAATCATATACGAACAACCTGTTCCAGGAAAACAATCCCAGGTGTAATTATTAACACATTTATGTTGCTTTCACAGGACGGCACCTTTCCTAGTGCCACTCCTGGAGTGGCAAAATGCAGTTCCCCTGGTTGATCTGGACCAGAGAGGAGAATCCAAAGAAACATCTCCAGTCTCCTTGATACTCCCTTTGGGATACTTCATTGATGTGCCTGGTGTGGCAGTGCTTCCTGAAGCCATCTGCATTCTCCTCCTGACTCCAGGTCTTATGAGGAGTGGCTGAGAGAGCTGGGGGTGTTTATTGTGGAGAAGAGGAGGCTGAGGGGAGACCTCGTTGCTCTCTGCAACTCCCTGAGAGGAGGTTGTGGAGAGGAGGGAGCTGGGCTCTTCTGCCAAGGGATAGGGGACAGGACGAGAGGGAATGGCCTCAAGCTCCACCAGGGGAGGGTCAGGATGGACATTAGGAAAAAATTTTCACAGAAAGGGTGATTGGGCAGTGTCAGAGGCTGCCCAGGGAGGGGGCTGAGTCCCCTTCCCTGGAGGGGTTTAAGGGCCGGGTGGACGAGGTGCTGAGGGAGATGGGTTAGTGATTGATGGGAATGGTTGGACTTGATGGTCCAGTGGGTCTTTTCCAACCTGGTGATTCTATGATTCTATGATTCTATAATATTAACTGCTTGTGTCTAGCTAATCTCAATGATTTTTGTTGAATCATTTGTATGAGCAGTTGAGGCATTTGGGATTACTGTCAACCAAAAAACATCACTTCCAATGCAGCATGGTGTCAGCTGGCATGCTGTAACGCCATGAAGGCTGCAGAGGGAAGTCTGTGTTGGCCAAAACTCTTCTTGTGTCCCCATTTGAATGGAGACACATATGAATCATTACTTCACCCAATGGTCAAGTACATTGCTGAAGCTGTCAAAGACTTGATCCGAACTTGACTCTCCTCTGGGTCTTTTGAAAATCTCTTCCCATGTTTATGCAATGGAAAATAGTTGCAATGTCCTCCCGAGAGCCAACTTCCATTTCTACTTATTCGTCTATAACTTGCATGTGGTCTGGCATGGACCAAGGTTTTGAACAGCATGAACTGCTATACTAATGTCTTGCTTGCCTCCTAGGTTTTCAAGAAGGGTATTCTAAAAACATGTCCTTCCCATCAGGGAAGCTCTGAGCTCTGAGCTAAGAGCATAGGATGAGCACAGGATTCACCCACATACCCAGACTGTTCTGAAGAGAATGAGGGAATCCCTCTGCAGTTCTAGAAGCCTACTCAGCCCACCAAGAATCTGACAATAATTCATTTTCCCTTTTTACTTTTATAATGCATTAGACCATGACAGCAGCACAAATCTCATTAAAAATATGTACAGGTTTTGCTGATGGATGTCACAAAACCTATTTACTGTACATAAGGAAATGTGATATCCTCTGTTTCACCAACACCTGAAACCCATTTAAACACTAGACTGCTAAAGAAGAGCTCAAACATAAAGTACATTTATTACAGCCCAGTCTGAGTGTCTCCCTGTGGAGAGACCCAGAACAAAGGAATTCCTGGGCAATTATATCTTTCACAATTAAATTCCCACCCTTGATGTGTTCTTCACGTGCTGTCCACACAAAAGGTGATCCTATGGTATATAAGAGCTGGAGCCTCCTATTCCCAATTTGACTTCCTTCCTGTTTCCAGGTAAGGCATTCATTTTCTTATCTTCAGGGTATGCAGCTGGTCATAATCCCTTGTGTTCAGGCTCAAATTGGTCCCTGAGGCCCCTTTCTGTGACTCAGCAAAAGTCAAACATAAGTCCATTCTCTCCTGTATCTGTCTGACCTGTCCCCCCTCCCTTGCTTAGCACTCATGCTAACTCACTTAAAGTTCACTTACACACTTACGGTAAAACGAGGCCTACTCATGCTAAGCTTTAAGCAAACACACACTTGATTCTAATTTAACCTATCTCTAAGCAATCATATAATTAATTCTAACAGTCTATAAGTAAATGTATTTTAATCCCCAACACAGACATCAGTTTCTGTTCCTTAAACAACAAAGATCTGGGAAAAAGATATTTGGAAACCAGAAGAGAAGTCAAGACAGTGCCTGTTCATGTACCACTTACTGCAGCTGTGCGTGAGACGTCATAAACTGTGGCTCATCTTTGTCACTTGGGCAAACACATTTTGATGTTCGCTTTTAACCTCAACGTGTTTTAAGCTATTACTCTTGCCAAAACAATGTTCCTGTAGTCACAGTACCACTTGTGGAGCTGGAGATGAAAAGACTTTATAAGGTCACCAGCTAACTGTCAAGTATGTTTAGAGCTCAAGAAGCACAGGCATGGAAGAGAGACTTTGCTTGCTGACACAGCAATCAGCTAGCTCAGTTATTCAGCTGACTTGATGAATAGACACATGCTCTCTAAAGACAATGACTAAAATTGATACAGGCATCTCACCCACTATGGGAACTTTTTGTTACCAGGTCAAGAAGGACAGTGAAAGTGCAAAGAGAACTACTACAAAGTGATTTAATGTTTGAAAGTGTAGCAGACATTGTTATCACAAAAAGATGAGCAAATACTGAGTTTTATAGTCTCAGTGTGCAGTTCCCAAGGTGCCTTGACTGGGGCTCAGTCTGCCTAAACTAGGCATATAATTTCTACCTACATTGTAAGAGTCTAGTAAATCAGTCCTACTAATGTTAGTTCCATAGATAGCCCACACAGATAAAGGCAAGTACCTTGAAGAACTTTGAAGAAGTCCAGGACTTCAGCTACTTGGACAGACTCTTGGCCTGCAGGCTTTAAATACACATCTTCACTGATTAGAAAGGTACTTCAGCACTCATTTTAGGGAAGTTGCTTCACTCTATGTCAAATACTAATCTGGAGGACTAAATCAAACACTCTGCAGCCAGCTCTAATGATTCTGTAACATATTAAGGACAAGTTGCTTTTTACTTCAATTCTTAAGCCATACAAATAATATGAACAGATCAAAAAATCATACCTTTCACTTATCACATTTCTATACCCTACATTGAGAAGGAATGGCCAATGCTAAAATGTCTCAAAAGATCAGAAGTCAAAGAACAAATACTTTAAAAAATACATGGAACTGTCAGTACTGCAAATCCTAAACTAAATATAAGAAATATTTAGCAGGAACTTAACTCACCCCTGTCCCTCTCCAAGTGTTCTCTTTTGAACTCCTCTTATTTTTGCCCTCAGTTCTAGTATGATAGAATGGTTTGGGTTGGAAGGGATCTTTAAAGATCATCTAGTTCCTCATGCTGTGGGCTGGGATGTTGTCCATGTTAGATACATGGAAATGAGAAAAAGAGCTTAGAATCTGAGCATCAGTCTCATCTGATTATGGATACAAGGTGAAAGTCACCTAGTTTTGATAAAAGTGATGCAAAAGTATTACTTTTTTTTTCATTTTCAAATAAGCAAATTTCTTTTAAAGTTGTGCCCAGTCAAAAAACTTTACTGGAAAACTACCTACTTGTTTCACCTAACTTCAGAATTTGCTGCAAATACTCTGCAGAGTTCAATGCAGGACATGACACAATCATTTAAGGTAATGCCTTTTGGGCTAATTCCATTAACAAGCATCTTCCCTCTGTGAAGAAATCCATGCGATCTGTTCCACTGCCCAACACCATCTGCCCTTGCCTGACTGCAATAGCTGTTTCAGGCTGTCTCTGGGCAATTCTGTGATGCAACAAGCCACCAGACACTTTCTCTTGCTATCCTGCTGTGATTTGAGATGGGCACTCTTCTTTTTCAGCTATATTTCAGTAGTTTCTTTCAAAAAATAAAATATTCTCCAGGGTAACCTAGTACATCAAGTGACCTGTTAATGCTTCATTCCTAATACCAAGAAGGGATTTCCTGCAATGGAGTTGCTGTTTGCAGTGTTAGATAAGCTTTCCATCCAAATTCATAACAATCTGGCATTACACTTTCTAGAGAAGGGACCAATCCACTTGCATGTGGGCACACTGCCATCTTAACAGATGGGCATGAATGAAGGCATTCATGAGCCTATGTACACTACGGGCAGCACATACCACTGTTCAAAGCCTGATTCACAGCCCAGAGCATCCACTTAAATATTAGTGAATGCACAAATCATTCTGTTCTTCCAACAAATAATTCTAGTGCAGCTACACAAAGCATTTGAAGTATGATAAAAGATTAATATATCCTTATGCTAATTACATAAGAATATATATTTGATGTGGTCTTCCTGGACTTCAGTAAAGCCTTTGACACAGTTTATCACAGCATTCTGCTACAGAAATTGTCAGCCTCTGGCCTGGACAGGCGCACACTCTCCTGGGTGGAAAACTGGTTGGATGACCGGGCCCAGAGAGTGGTGGGAAATGGTGTTAAATCCAGCTGGAGGCCAGTGACAAGTGGGGTTCCCCAGGGCTCAGTGCTGAGTCCAGCCCTGTTCAATGTCTTCATCAATGACCTGGATGAAGGCATTGAGTG